>WTSP01027390.1:0-47944 GCA_025331215.1 Actenoides lindsayi | reverse complement strand
TTTGTTTTATTCCCAATCAAACCATTAGGTTTAACTTTTGAACTCCTCCTTTCTTGGGAGCAACTGGTAACAATATCCCCCCCCCTTCCCCAACATCACCCCTCCAGCCTGGTTTGGTTAGAAAGAATGTTCTTGCTCTAATGGTTGTTGTCCACCTCTTGTCCTGGAAGGGCTGCCAGCACTTTGAACCAGATGCTCCTCCCTCCATCCCCAGCAGATACATCTCTGAATAGGGTGTAGTGGAAAACACAGAGGTTGCTCCAGCAGGTCAGCCTCTTCGTGCTCTCTCTAAAGTTGAATTCAAGCCACTTTCTGCAGCTGGACTGAGGTCAAAATGCAGCCTTGCTCATGGGAACCAAAAGCACAAAAAGAGAGGAGGAAAAAGCATGCCCAGCAGGCGAGTGCATCCAGGCACCCTCCACCCGAGCACTGCCCCACAGGAGGTGTGAGTGACTGGCAATGCTTTATAAGCACCCACTTTCCATCAAATAAAAAGGAGCTGGTGCTCAGCTCTGGAAACCCAGATGGAGGGAAATGAGTGTTGCTTCACATTTGCCATGTTTGCCCTTACCCAGGACAGAGTAGGGGGAAGAGGAGAAAGCAATTTTTGTCCTCTCTCTTTTTCTACAGCAGTGATCAGCACGTAACCCATCTGCACCCTTCAGTAACAGGCTGACTTTGCTTTCCAGGCACAAGGAGCAGCAGAGACAGTCTTTTCTTTTGCAGCACATGATGCATCACTGCATTGCCCAGGCTCGTTCCCCAGACACAGCTCATTTCCTTGCAGGGAATTTGCCAGCTCTGCTCCATCCATCCCTCTCAAGTGTGCTCATGCTGGGGGATCCAGCCAGCCCATGGGGCTCTTCAAGGGGAGGCAGAAGCTGAGAATCCAGGCAGGACAGGGAAGAGAGAAGGGATGAAGGGAGATTATCTCAGAGCATGCTACTTTTTCTAATGTCTTTTGTTTGGTTGGTTTTTATACTCATGATCTAGGGGTAGAAGTAGCCCCAGAAAAAGACGTAGTGATAAAAACAGCAGGTTTTCTGGGGTCCCCTCCAACAGCTTAGTTATACATAACTATAAGGGGTACTCTCATCCAAGTACTATTCACATGTGGCTGCACGAATGAAGCCAAAGAGTCAGAACTTAGACACACGTTAAGTCATCTGAGTCCTTTCAGGTCCCATAAATACTTTCAGAAGCATGCTGCACCCCAACCCCCACCTTGCCTGGAAAGAATCCCTCCTGGAGCAGTGAAACCAGCCTTGATTTGTGGAGGAAAAACAGCAAAGTGCACTAGAAACCTCCCTGACCACATGAGAAGTGCTTTATGATTTGTCTGCAAGACTGGCCAACATTCAGCCCCTCTCTGCTTTTCCCCTGCAGTGACACCCAGCCAGGACAAGACCTGGCTCAAAGCACATGAAAATAGACCTGGGCAGATAAGCAGCTCTCATGAGGAAGAAGGGGCTCTGAACTAAACAGATTCTCCATCTCTGGGCTGCCCATAGCCACGCGTGGATGTGGGTCTCACATCTCCACTTGCTAGCCTGTGGATGCAAATGCACCTAGGTGTTACTAAACCTGTCCATGCCATGTGCAATATTTGCTAACTACCCCACACCTCACACCATGTGCATGACATCAGCCCACCCCTGAGCTGGGCCTGTCCTCTGTGGCTGCACATGGTGGGGGGGCATGATGAGCCAAGGGCTGCTGCCAGGAGTACAGCCAGCCCCAGGGCGCTGGCTATCCCCACTTACCTGTTTGAGATTGTACAAGCCATGCTTGTCACAGTTGGGGATGTGGAGGGAGTAGAGGTGCTCCAGGGGACCTCGCTCATCTGGCAGCCGCATAGTGGAGATGCGTTCCAAGACCTGGTCCAACTCCTGCTGACAAGGGGTCTGAGAAGAGTCCAGAAAGCAGGAGACAAAACAAAACAATCAGGGCAAAAGGACCATTCAGTGTCAACAGTCTGGACAACAGAAATGGCAGAAGCGATGAACACCTTGTGCATCTCCTCATGAAACAGGTTTGCCGCTGTGTTCTACTGCAGAGTTCACCTGCAGGCACCCAAAATCAGAGTGCTGAACGTTTGCACATGCTTATGTGTGGAGATCCACATGCGCTTCTCTCCCACACATCTCACGTGGACCAAGAGCCAACATGACACCAGGTCACAGGCCCTGAAGACACAGAGGAAGAGAAGCCTCAAACATGCTCCCATAGGTCCCACTGGTGGTGACAAGTGATGTGAAGCAGGACTAATCCAGACAGACTAGGAAGGCTTCCATAAGCATAACCCAGATCCCACATCTGTGATGAAGTTTTGGCCCAAAAGTGCAACTCAAAGCATATGAGACCCCATGAGAGTGGAGGGAAAGCCCTGGGAATAAGAGCATCCAGCAAAGCCAGCCTCTTGAGGCATCCCTCTTGCTCCATAGCAGCCCCAAGGCAGGGCTCGCAGCCAAGGCAGTCTGGTTGAATTACACCTGATGTGAGCTGAAGTGAGTTCACACCTCTCTACTTTTGCAGTTGCTGGTTTGTTTTTCTTCCAAAGAAGGAGCAGCAGTGTGGGACCTCTCTAAGTTGACGGTGCCTGCACCTTATTTTGAACCTCTGCTTTGCCTGTTCCTTGGAGGAGATGAGGGGTCTTTTAAAGACCCTTTGAGTCACTGCACTCTCTAGATATAAATACCCTACATATTTACAGAGCTATGTATTATGGACCTTTTAGGGTGGCTTTCCATGTTCATCCCATCTAGTTGCCTTGACCAAGCTGCCCACTAGAGGGAAACCACGGCCAAGGACTGGAGGGCAGAGAGACAGGGAAGAAGGCTGAGGACTCTTAGCACTTTCCACAGCTCCAAAGCCGATTCTCGGGGGGCTCTGCCCCTTCCCCCTCCCCCCAGCCTGGACTAGGGCTGCTTTACAGCAGGCAGGCAGCCCCCTGCTCCCCACCTCTGCACCCCCTCAAATCCCCTTGGGCCATCCCTGGCACTTGCTTAGGAAAAAAGGGTGTGAAAAAGCCGTCCCGCAGGCAAAGAGCACGCTCACACCCCTGCAGAGGTAGGTGTCGAGCCAGCAGGACCCCCCTTCCCTGCTCTGCTGTCATGAGGTGAAGCTGCAATGAAAATAACCTCTCCTTGCCAGCACATCAAAGTTCATCAGATGGTGTGTTCGGCCCCAGCTTTAAGCCAAGACAAACATTTACTTTTCTTTTTTTTTTTTCTTTCTCTCCCCCTTCTTTCTTTCTCACTCTTTTTTTTTTCCTTAAGACAGTTAGTTTCAAATGTCACTAAGGCTTTTGCATTCAGCATTTCTCTGGTGAGCCCATTAGCTCCCCACACCCCCCTGCCCTCTCACCCTGCCCGTCGACAGCCGTGACTTCTTCGAGTCCTCATGGTTGTGATGGGGCTTGCCGACTTTGCCCATCTGCCGCTGCTGCTCGTTCACCTTCTCCCTCATAACCGCCAGCTCCTTCATGCCCGTCTTCATGGGCTTCCTCCCACCAGCTCCGCCCAAAATCCCTGTGGTGCCATCCACATGGTTCTCTGCAAGGATGCTCTCAGACCGGTCATCGCTATTATCTGCAGGAGAGAAGGCAGACAAGGAAAGGGTCAAGCTCAGCCAAGCACTCTCCCACGTGTTCATCCCATTCTGGATCACTTTCAAGCATGGCTGGTTACCAAGACATAAACTCTTTGCGTGAAAAAATTAAAAAATTGCATTAGCCCTTTCATCTGGAAGGTGAGAATAGAATCTTTCATTCTGGAGTTATTACCACACTAAAAGACAGTTTAGAGAGCAGGGGAAATTGCTGCTGGAGAAGTTCTTTCTGTTTTTTCTTTGACCTTCTAAATTACTTCCCAAAGAATGTAATTTTCCCATCAGAACTCCACTTGGGCTAGGGATGCCAAGTACTTCAGTTCCAAAGCTTAAAACCACAGTGATTAGTAACAATACCTTGAGTCCATCTATCATCCCCCAGAGTATCTCCAGGAATACTTACTCAATATTAATGTGCTAAAATACATTCTCAGGCCTGCTTTCAAAAAAACCTCGCCTCTGTTTTATGGCTGCCCTAATTTCCCCCAGAATTTCCCCCACTGCCGTTTGAATGCCTGTCCTTGCCGTATCGGCTTGCACATCTTTTGTCATGCAGTGCAGTACTCGCCTAGCTTCTACCTACTTCTGCATTTGGCCACTTCTGCTGACCATGTAACAGACCCTTGTGTCCTGGGCCCAACTCTGCCACTACTGTAGGCTGCAAGACCCCCCAGCTAATTCAGCCATTTCAAACTCAGTTAGCAGAACTCTTGGGGTAAACACTGGATTTTTATCACCTCCTCCACTCTGCTTTGTGCATTTTCCCTGTTCACTGGGTGCCATTTCTAAGACCAATCTCTGCCAAAGTAGGACATGATAGTCATGATGCTGCAGACACCAGTCCCTTTGGACTTTGCAGTGGCAATAAGTACAGATTTCAAATCGTTCTGCTTGCTCCAGAAGCCCAGAAGGTGACAGCTGACTCCTCCTTTGTGCCTAGTATCATCTGGCTGAGCAAACACATCTAACTTTGTAGCTGGCCCTGCTTTAAGGAGGGGTTTGGACCAAGGCCTCCAGAGGTCCTTTCTAGCCCAAATGATGATTCAACCCATGTGTGCACATCACCTCTCACCACAATAACCCAAGCTAAGTATGTCTCTGTATATAGCTCTGTACATTGGAGCTCTTCAGTAGCTCCAGAGGTTCCACACCAGTGACAGACCAGGCCATTCTGGTCCTACAGTGGTGACAAACATGACCCGTCTTTTAGCATATGCCAAGGAGGAACTGTAGCATCCAGCATCCCAACATCAGCATTCTCTCCAGCACCTCCAATTGCAGCTTTCCAGCACTCCAGAACTCAGACACTTATATAGAAGCAAAGAAATCACATCAGACTCTGAACAACAGAGGGCAAGCAATGCTTCAGTGGTATAATAATGCTTAATTTATGGATCTTGCCTGATTCTTGGAAGACCAAGCATGCAGAGCATTTACAGACTGTAACATTTCCCTCTTCTCAGAAGCTGCATCATGATGTTTTTTCAGGGCATAGCTCTACTATGATGACAATGAATGAAAAAAAAAAGTTAACAGCAAGTGTTTTATTTCTGCCACAGCTTTCCAACCTCTTTTCAGGTGTTACAATCCCAGGCCCACACAGGAGAAACTACAAGAAGAGTCGTGTCTTGAACTCAGTCAGCAAATGTGTGGCTGCCTGCGGACTGATGGCAAGAGAACAGCCCAAGCTCTTTGATCCATCCCAGCATGCCATCCACAAAAGACCATCAGCAGCTACTTGGGGACACATGTCAGAAGGACCATTCCAAACCTGTGCTGCAGACAAGCAGTAAAAGCACTTTCATGGCTGGAGACTGCATCTCACCCACAGGATTTAAAAGCCACCAACAGACCCATCCCTCAATAAATTTGTCCAATATCCTTTTGAACTTCCTTACCATTCTGGCCTCAGATCTCCCAATACTGGGATTGTCCGACTTCCAAGAAATACTAAATGCGTTTGGCCTGCAGGTTTTTAGCTGCTTAGGTAGCAACTGAAAAGAAAACACGTGGCAAAACCAATCTGGCAAAGTCCATGACTTTCCTCAATACCAGTTCCAGATGAGAATGGGGACCAGGTTTGATAGCCAGATGGGCGAGCTCAAAGTCTGGGCTGCTGCCTAGCAACTGCCATCTGGCCATCATCCTAGAAGTCGGACAAGGAATATTTTGAGCAGGAATCTTCTGTTTCTACATCAGTCTCCACGTTAATTAGAAACACATAGTGAGAAGAGAGAAGGCCATGAGGCTGTGCTTCAGACAGGACCAAATGAAAACACACCGTGCAAGAGACAGACAAGGCTTGCCAGGCTCTGATCCTCAACAAGCTGCTTAGGAGGGTTTTAGCCTTACGACACCTTTTGTGTTCCTTTCCTTGGTGTCCCACCAAGCTGTCAACAACAGCAGAAGAACAAGCACAGGAGCATGGCAGCATCTCAGACACATTGTGGTCCCTGCTTCATTCAGAAAACTGATGGTACAAACTGACGGAAAAACAGCAAACTGGAAATGGTGCCTCCCCCATCGATTCTCACTCCTTCCTACCTCCAACTAAAATATATAGACATCTGCCCAAATAAGCACTGCACAGTAAACGAAGGCGAGCTGGTAAGCCTCTTGTCAGCTGATTCATTCACAAAACCTGCTTCTGATAATATTTTTGCTCATTTTTCTCACTTTCCAATGCTAACAAGTATCAGCCCAAAGAAAACCACCGATGGGAGCAGTGTGCAAGCCCATGTGCACGAACACGCCCAGGGGCAGGAGATATTGGTCTTGGCTTCCTGTGCACCATCACAGGAGCAAGCCTGGAGCAGAGGCCACAAAGATCTAGCTACTATCAACTGCATACTCTCCTCTCCAAGGCCAAGCCAGCCATGCTGAGCCGTACCTTCACCCTGCTGCTCAGCCAGACTTATCCACCTGAAGCTGATGACAGAGCCCCATCACAGCTTTTCCCTCTCCCAGATCTGGTGCTGCTCTTAGGAGGAATTTTCCTGACCTGGAGCTTGCAGGGATGGTTCAATCACTGGGGAAAGGAGATAGGACAGAAGCAGTTGGCCCCATATGCAAAGCGCTGGCATTGCCTTCATGAATGAGCTGCATGCATGGGAGGATGCTGAGCATCAGGTGTGATGGACTACATTTCAGAGAGCAAATGGGCTGAGTAACCACAACAACAGTGGAGAGACAACAAGACCCGAGGTCAGGGGAACACAGAACATGCTATGAGCCAAACAATGTCTTTTACAGACAGATAATGCTTTTTAACAGATAATGCATTTTAACATCACCCAAAAGTAGTGAGTTGTGCATGTTTGTTTATGACTATCCATGAAACAATTAAGCCACCCACCAACCCTACCGGCACGGGATGGGCAGGTATGCAATTGCCTCAGATATACAACCCTAATCCTGTTTTGTCATCCTGGCAAACTCCCTTTTGCTGACCAATTTCAATTCACACTAAATATATCTGGGAATTGAGCAGTGCCAAACTCCAAAATAATTACGTTTTATAGTTCTTCCATTTTCCTATGGCATGTGGAAAACATCTCCTGTGCTATTTTGGATCAAAAGGTAGAAAGCTTTGTGCAGGGCGGGACAAGTGTGGCAGGAATCAAAGCAGATAGCTGAAGTTCTCCTGAACACCGATGTGGAGCCCATGAAACGCCTCTCTCCATGCCAAGAAAGTGATTTCTTTATGGTCTTTTTCAAGGAAAATTCCCATTGGCTTCAATGGGGCAAGGACTTGGCTGAGGTGAAAGCATGTTAAAATGACCATTGGTCTGTAGGGAGCTATAGAGGCTCGCCAACATTTTCAAACACGGCTACTAAATTCCAGCACTGAAATTTTTGTGAATCTGGTTTGAGACCTCTAGGCACCTCTGCCGAGACAGCTGAGAAACAGACGGGCTTAAAAACAACCTGCCTCTTCCAGAGCTACAAGAAAAAAAACACCATGAAAAAAAAAAAAAAGGCAGCTGCCTGAAGTTAAAAATACAGCTTTATCCCTTTGAAGAGCCCCAAAGAGTATCTGGGCTGCACGATGGGATTGAGCCAGTAGCACTCACTTAGCACAAGAGGGCCGGCCTGTATCACAGGGGGCATGTACCATGCCAAGGACCACATCCACTCTCTCTCCCTGCACCTTCAAAGACAGCTTGCCTAGAG
Source organism: Actenoides lindsayi (assembly GCA_025331215.1). Taxonomy (NCBI): domain Eukaryota; kingdom Metazoa; phylum Chordata; class Aves; order Coraciiformes; family Alcedinidae; genus Actenoides; species Actenoides lindsayi. The sequence goes on along the minus strand of WTSP01027390.1, from coordinate 40,162 downwards.
GGTTTCACATGCATTTGCTTATCTGGTCAGGCTGTTTGCATAGTGTTTAAGTGCTGTTTAAGGTCCCAGACCTACAGAAATTTTCACCCAAGTGGTCTTCACCACTCTGCCCAGAGCCCCATTAGGTTCAGGTCCTGGCTGTGTCCTGGACTGGACAGGGCTTACATCTTCCTTTCACAGTAGTCGCAGCCTCCATTGGCCAGCACTTTCCCTCTGAAGACATCAAAGTGCTTTGCAGTTCATTAATTACCCTGGAGAAAGAGGTGTTCATCCTGGGTTGCACATGGTAAAAAAGCAAAGACATAGGAAAATTTGAGAGTGTTGCCCAAAGCCATGCAGAGAACCTATGAGCAAACTCAGGAGCCTGCACTCCTGCCCTGGCACCGCACCATGCAAAGGAGTGAGTGCACTGGGGGCTGCGGGAAGGCAGCATCCAGAGACTGAGCGATTGTTTTTCACCCTGAGCAGTGTTGTCTGTCTCATCTACCTTTTTTATTCCCATACTGCACACACACACCCCCCCCCCTTTTTGCACCTCGTGGCCATGAGTCTACCATTTAAGGATAAAGTGCCTGTTCTCGTTTTCACTTGCCACTTTTTATTTTAAGGAGTAGAGCTGCCTGTCTTAGGCTGCCACGAGCCCAGCACTTGTCCTTTGCGGCCTGAGAGCAGACAGGGCCTTTAAACCTGACCTTTAATATGCACGAGAGCCACAGTCAGAGAATTACTTGCAGGAAGGTGGGGAAGAAGCAGACAAGCCCTGACCACAACCCTGGTGACCTCTGCCTCATCAGTCTGCAAAGCATTTCTAGGAGACTCCTGGGCAAAGGTTCCTGTGCAATAACTCTAGTGTGGGTGTTGTTGACCTGGAGCTCGGATACCTCAGAAAACGTTTGCCAGCAGGGATTACACTGGCGTTGCAATTTCCTTGCAGCAGGAGCTGCCAAGAACAAAGTCCCCCCCAGGCCCTCTGGCCCATCCTACCCCAAAAAGGACTCAGGGTTTGCTGATTACTGCTGCCAAACTGCAAAGTGCTGAAACACAGCACAGCATCCATCAGTGCTCAGTTGCTGGAGGAGGGGAAATGTGGGGGCATCAGTACATGGTCTGGCCCCAGGTGCAATCAAACCTGAATGGATGCAGCTCTCCAGAGACAGGTGAAACCAAAGCAGTTGCTTGAGTTTCACCCTTCACACACACACACACACACACACACACAAAAGTGAGACTGGGAAATGCCACAGATGGAGAATGAGCAATAGGCCACATAGGAGAGAGGGCGATGAGAGGAGAAAGGATGCAGAAGTGATGTAGAGAAGAGAAGAAGTCCCCCTGCCCCAGATCAACTTCTCTCACAAAGGCCAGCCATGGATGCTCAGGGGAAGCGCAAAAGAAAAGATACAGTTACAAAGCAATACCTTCCCAGCTCTCCTCCTGGCAATCAGCAGTTCAGGAGCCAACCATTACATGCAGCCAATGGTTTAATAGACATTGACAGGCTTAACTGGGGAGAACTCATGCAAGATCCCATTCTGGATTCAACTACAGGGAGGGACCACCCTATACGTCCTCCTGGTCCCCTCTCCCCAGCCAGCAGCCTTTTCTGCTTAGCCTCATCCAGTCCTGCATAGGCAACATGGGGATGTTTAAGCACTTGATTTGGTTGCAGAGCAGAGACATCCAGCATTTCTGGGCAGCCCAGGGGTGTCCATGTCACCCAGCTTTTGAGAGGTCTGACAGGAAGGCTGATCTCCCATATCTCTCAGAACCATGGGTTCCCATGAGGCACAGAGATGAAGATCAGCTCGGAGTACCTCTCCATCTGTGAAGGAAATCCTTGGGGCAGGTTCCCGGCATCCTCTGCCTGCCTACACTCCCCAGGGCTATTTCATCATACCAACTTGCTCAGTAACAGTGAGGCAACTGTACACCACAGCCATAAAACTCCTGCATCGGTCAGTCTCCAAGAGCTTGTTTTACCTCTGTGACAAGCTGTCCACAAAGCACTCTGAGATCCCCTGGGGCTGAGAGCCCTGGGGCTCTGCAAACACCCTTTATTTTTGAGATATTTATTTTTCAGCACATCTCTACCAGCAGGGAAGGCAGGACCTGGAAGGGAATGGCATGTTCTGGCCAGGGGTTGCCTAGCAAGCTCCTCTCCCTGCTCTGAGCAACTGGCATCAAGGGGTGATCCAAGGGGCACCCAAGGCCTTCCTTTGGCTCTGGTATCCTGCAGGGAATGCTTTATGCTCCTCCAAAGTGCTGGGGACACTGACTCAGGGCAGCACAACTTTCAGCAGCCTGCTTCACTCTTTCTCTACCCATTCTCTGGTGGCTGGAGAGAGCAACTTTCCCTCCGTCCACCTAGGCCCAGAGCCAGAGAAATACCTCTGTATAGTGTCCTACAGTGCACCTGTGCCCCCATCAAACACAAATTCCTTTGGCACCCTGGAGCAAACACAGAAGTGATACTGAAATGGAGCTGATGTCAGATGAGGGAAGAGGAGGGACTGAGATGTCCCTTCCCCTGGGCTTTACTTCAAACAGTTGTTTTTTGGTTTTTAATAAAAAAAATCATGCTTGTAGACTCATTTCCCAAGGATACAGGACTTGTGCAATAATACAGCCTGCCTCTATGTGTTTCTGTATGTGCATGTGTTTGCATGACTGCTTATCTTCCTATTAGTCCTCCTCCCTCTCCACCTCCCAATATATCTACAAACACATCAGCTAACGTCAACTACATCTCAAACACAAACACAATTCTCAAAAATAGTAAGTTTCCACCATTTCATGGAAATGTGCAGCCAGGCTGAAGAGAGATAAAATAGCAGAGTTTGTTTTGTTAGCTTTCCTTCCAAACAATTTGACTGATAGGCCATGTAGTGCATCATCAGCCCACTCTGTGTGGACCCAGTGCGGCACAAACCACCACTGAGAAGGGTCTGCTCCAGCTCTCCTCCTGACAACAGTGAGCCTGCAAGTGCTGTTTGCAACATCCCGCTCCCTCCTGTGCCAACCGTTCACTGAGTGCCAAGAATGATAAGGGAAAATACTGTTCAGGTCCCTCAAAAATGCAGCAGAACACTTTGAGTCCCCTCATTTACACAACTTTCGCTTGAAATCCTGCTTTTCCTTCATCCATGAGGACGGGTCTGCTGAGCATCCCAACACACACCTACAGCAGAAACTCTACGGACTCACCTAAAAATCAAGACTGAGGAGCCAGAGGGTCTGTCTCATCTTGTGGCTGCTAAGTGTGGTTATGCACGTGTGCTTAACTTCAACATGTGTGAAGGCAGCTTGCTCAGCAGAAAGACCCGAACATGTCTGGAACGTTTTGCCGAGTGAGGTTCTCTGAGCTCCCTGCCATCATAAAAGCATTCCCACTTGTTAACGAACCGTATCTCAGCCCTTTCATCACACTTCTCTGATTAGCCCTCCACAAAGCTGCAATCTTCCCAGCAGAACCAAATGAATTAACTTGAAAACACTTCCAAGCTTAAATTAATTGCACTGCAGCTTCCCCATTTGACCTTGACCCCATCTGTAAAATCCCCAGAGTAGCTGCTACTTAGTCATTAGAGGCTTCTGCCTGAATGAAATGAGCCGTTAACCTTACCAGGCCAAGTCTCTGCTCTCCTTCCCCAGTCACTCGCATGCATCCATGTGGTCTTTGGTTCCCCAGCCTCCTCAAAAAGCCTGCACTGACTTCTAGTATAAGCTCAGCTCCTAAATCCTCAGTTCCTATGAATTTCCAGAATGCAACCAGACCACAAAACCACCTCATTCATTTTCTGTAGGTTTTACTGCTGCGTTTGAACTACCTTTATTTCCCCAGTTAGTTTTAGGAAACACAGGCTCATCTCTGACCCCGAGTCCAAGCCCAGCGAGGCTTTTGCATAGCACAGTCCAGAGCATGCAAGCACAGATGAGCTTTCCTTACTGCAGCTTCCATGACAGTGCCTGCATGTTAAATATTATCTAGATGATCTCTATTTGGCATTGGGATGCTGCAGGAGAGCCAGAGGCTGGCAGAGTTACAGGAGCTGTGAATCTTTACAAGGCTGATTCCCAGGTATGACACTCCGCAGCCTGCCAGCAAGGCTGATGAAGGACATGCAGTGACAAACAAGGTACTTGTCTCCAAACTCACACTAAACATTTCTGCCTCCCTCACACATTTTTGGAAAAAAAAAAAGTATAATAAACAGAACCTGTTTAGACTCTTCTCTTTTTTTTCCTAGGTGCGGGCAGTGACAAGCAAATACTAAGTTAGCTGGAGACAGACTGTCAAAAATCAATTTTTCAAAAATCAATACCAACGAAAGGTGCTACTGGAGGAAATGCTCACATCTGTCTATCAGGATGTTCAAACTCATGCAATGTGTCTCTCGGATAGGGGGCTTTAGCCAAATACAAGACATCTTACTCCAAGGAGAGATGGCTAAAGGAAATGTTGTGGATTTATCATATGTGAAGCTGGGGGAGACAGTCTAGAGGTTGTTTCTGGCAATGACCTCTGCCTGTTCTGGCTCCACAAGGATGACAGAAGCTTTCAGGCTCACCAGAAAGATGTCCTCTGGCTCTGGAAGTCCAACTGTGTCCTTTGGTGCCTGTTCACAACTCCCACCAAGATCAACAGCTGGTGGGGAAGCAGTTCTGGACAAGGCATGACCAGAGGAGCCTACAGCGGAGTATTTCTGCACAACTTCTGGGAAGGCTGTATGCAGCGTGGCCAAAAGTCTGACCTTCAGCCCTGAAGAAAGGTAGAAAAGTTTCAAAATCGGGGGGGGGGGAGAGGGGGAAGCTACAAGTGAAGTGAAAAAGACTTAAAACCCCCAAAAGGTCAGAGCAGTGCTCCACCCTGCCTGCAAGAGCCGTCTCTCGCCTATCTCCGGTACTGCTCCACTCCCTTCTCAGACACATTGGCTTCTCCGGTTATTATGACTATTGCATGCAAATGGAATGAACTTCAGACATTTGTATTACTAGTTTTTAAATAACATTTCACTTTTCCACAGTCAATTTTCCAGACAGCAGCTCAGTCCAGGGCTCCCCTCACCACCCACCCAAAACTCACTGCACATTTCCTCAAAGCCTGCCTTTTTCAAAACGCACTATCGTTACGGTAACTCCTTCCTATGCTACCTTCTCCTCAGAAACCCTGCCAGAGCACAATGGCGATTGCCACCAGTGTCACCTCAAGGTCTGCTGGACCTGCTGTCCCCATGCAGCTCCCAAGCCAAGCATTGGACCTCGAAGCCAGCACTGCACCTCAAAGCCAGCACTGCATCTGCTATTTTCCCCAGGGACAAAGCACCAGCGACTCCAAGCAAAACCACAGCACTGACTTGTACGTGGAAAGAAACAGTACCTGCTGTAATTTAGTTGTGAGTCTCTTCTGCCCACCAGCATCTCCCAGGTGCCTCCAGCACTCACAAACATTACCCTTCTCTCCTAATGGGACTATTAGCAGGTTGACATATCCCACATTTAAGCCCTGAGCTGAAGTGTTTACAGATTCTATTTGTTTCTCACTTGATGTTCAAGCTAAACAACATTGCAGTTGTTTCAGGTTATGTCAAAACGCTTTGGTCATCTGTTCGTGGGGCAATACCTCACTCAGTTTTGCAGTCACTTTGCTGGGTTTCTTTAATTCTGTTTTTATCCTTGTCCCAGGTACGGGCAGAGCTAAATTTGAACCCTCAGTGCTAGAGTACACCACAAGGAGGGACTGAATCTGGTCTTGCATGTATGTTTATTACACAGATGTACAATGTACGTTTACTGAAATAAAGCAACTGCCACTCTCTAGGTGTGAAGTCGTTATTGATACAACACTGCTATTGAAATAAGCAGGAGTTTTTGTCAAAAATAAGACTTGCAGATTGGTCCCACTGCTGAATGACATGAACACACATGCAGTAATGCCATGAAGGGCTCAGACTCATGAACAGGCTACAACAAGGCAGCAATTTACTGCGGATCAGCTGCTCTATAATAACTGTTTGTGGTATACAATGGCCATGCACATGCAAGTAATGCAAGTGATCTGTATGGTCCTTCAGTGACTTTCAACCTCTGGAGCTTACAGCATGGCCAGATCGATGTCACTGGGCCTTCAGAAGGGTAAGTTTCCTCCCCCACAGTCGGGAGGGAAGCAGTGAAAGGCAGCCTGCTGCTTTGCTCCACTGTCATTGCTTTGGTCTCTTGCCTTTTTAGAAAAGGGGACTGGATCTCACTTTGTTTGCAAGTGACTATGTATTTTGGGCCACCCATGAAGTTGCCCAAGCTCCAATCTCAGGAGTATGCAGACTCCCGCTGAGCAAAAGGCAGGAAGAGAGTGTCATAAAACTGTGGTAAAGGACGGAAGGAAGAAAAGAAAGGGGAACATCAGTAGGCCACATTCCCAAGGAGGAGGGAGGCATTGCAAAGCTTAAAAAACAGACCACCACAAAACACAGTGATGCAGACAGATGTGATAAGCCAGCTGAACCACTGGAAGGGAAGCTCAGATTTCCACTCAAACAGCTCCAGATAGCATTTCATGAGCATCCAGCCACCACACTCAGCACCAAGTGCTCTGGTGTGTTTGTTGTGCACCTGATGTACACAGCACCTCATTCCTGGTGGGAGGATCTGGCTACCGTCTAAAGGCTTGGAAGGTACCCAGGCTTGTTGCAAAGAGCCCTTTAAAGGGGAGAGCTGCAGGTATGTGGTGGTGGGGTGGTCCCCAAGTTAAAGCAAACCATTTATGCCTCTGTTAAAAAGTCCAATAGTTAAAACTCTGATCTTCTGCAAGAAAATGCCAGGGAATCCCCTTGCTTCAAGAAGAACTGGTATTTGCATGGAGTTCACCCCAAAACACTGGACAGCCTGAGCTGGCTTGGGGCCTACTGATGTTTAACTCCCCCAAATAAATCCCGCACATAGTCTAAGCCTGGCCCAGGTGAGCCTCCCCAGCCAAAACCCAGTCTGCTCTGCAGTAAGTATCACTCACACCATACGTTGCAGGTGTTGTACGGCATGTGAATAACATGTTTTACCTGGCCTTCATCCATCTCCTTACAGCTGAAAGCACCGCACAGCTTTCTGCTGCATTTTTGAACCCCTAAATTTGCAAAACAAAACGTGGCAGGCATTTAAGGACATGTAACCCCTCAGGCACAGGGTCTGGGGAAGGAGCACATCAAGGGGGCCCATGCAACCTCCCAGGAGCACTCAGGTGGGAGGCTGTCATTAGATAAATTGCCCTGGAGCGCTATAATTAACCCACCCCCACTGCTCTCAGACAGACCACGGCAACTGAAAAGCATCATAACCGCAGCCAGCCCAGGGGCAAGGGGGCAGGAGCTGAGAAGACAGCAGGAAACATCAGCTCCAAGCTCCCACATGCCCCCCACAGACTTTCATCAGCCCCCAGAACAAAAGTGCTGCTGCATCATTCCCCATTGGGAAGCAACGGGCACATGCACCCACCTCCATCACACTCAGTCCATAAAACTCCATTAGATGGTGTGACATCTGTTAGTGCTTTAAAACACGTACATCTGGCTTAATTGAGCACTTGACTTTATTACTGCTTTATCTTCTTTTTCTGTACAGGCCTTGGAGAGAAGGCTCTGTGCATTTCAGGTTAAGTTTCTTCCCTTCTTCCTTTTAAATTTTTTTTCCACCGAAATCCCATGTGAAGCAGGAGCAGTTGCTCACACACTGGGGGCTGCTTTTAGGAAAGTGTCCCATCCAGACAATGAACTCTATCCTAAATATTCTAGTTTATGTGCTCTAAAGCTGCAGAGCCTCAACACACCAATCCTCCCTTCCCACTCTCCCTCTGTCCTGCCTGGAAAAAACAGGAGTTACTGGCGGAAGGTGTTGCAGTACAAGCCAGGGAGAAAAGAAAGAAAAGAAAAAGGATCTTGCTGCCCCTGCAGTCTCTGAAACTTTGCCTCTGCCAAGTTACAACAAACAGGAAAAGCAGAATCAAAACACAGCCCCCACGTCCCCCTCCATCCACCCAGCACAGGCTGTGCTGGTGCCAGCTACCGCTCACAAACAATCATGCTGTGAGCCTCCACTGGCACATCCTTCCAGGTGGCCTGAACAACAGAAAAGCCCAGCTCAGGAAGCCTGCATCCGATACATGGGGCACTTGAAATCCCTTCCAGGAAGCACAAAGGTCCTTCATGCCCCCAGACAGAGGAAAGGTTACCTGCAAGCCCCTTTGCCAGCTCCTCCACTGGAAGGTGCTTGTGTTTCCCTGTGAAAGGAAAAGCCAGGCATGCAGTAGCTGGGAACGGAAAGAGTACTGGCTACAAAGGGGGCTGTTTTCCCACTAAGCCCCCCAAGTGCTTCCCTGTCACTGGGAGAACAACAGGACTGATCCCTCGTGTGGGAAGGAGTTAGGGCACCATTGCTGGGCTGCAGCATCTTTCCACAGCTTTCAGGCCATGATCTGGCATGGATATGTACCAGCAGTGTCTCAGAAACCTGGCGTTAAAACATTGCCCAAGATACTATTTTTCAGTCAGCCTGACTTTCACCAAGCACCAAATGTACAGAAGATGCATTACACCAGTTGATGCCAACAAGGGATGCAACGTATACATGCAGCCCAGGAGCTTTACACCTTCTAAAAGCAGGTCGACCTGCTGAAACCAGCTTCAGGCTAAGTGGATAGATGAAAAGTGATGCCTCATCATACCATCACTCATCATGGCTGCGATGCAGCAATCCCCACAATCTCTTTTGGACATTCAGAAGCAAACTCCTCAGTTACACCACTTGCTTTTCATGCCCATCAGGTACATTCCTCATCCCATCGGGCATCTCCCCAAATGTGCTGCCCTGGCCAACTACTTGTTCTCCTGCCTCCCACCCACAAGGGAGTCCTGTTCAGCCAGAGTCTTGTAAGCTCTGGCTTTCAATTCTGATGCAAGCAGGCGTCAATGTCCTGCCTGTCCTCCTTCCTATGAGTAAGATATTCAAAGCACTGTCAGCTTTCCCAATGCTGTGTTCCAGTCTGATTTCATGCTGCAATGCTGAGTCCAACCATCTTTTATCCCTGCTGCCTGGTATCTTTTCTCAGATGTCTAAACACAAAAGCCACCCTTGAAGCAAGCAAAAAGCAAGGCATACTAGTGGCAGCTGAATGAGCTCCCCTGCTCCTTCCTGCCCCAGTCCAACAAGATTTCAAGCCCAGGAGAAGAAACATCTCAATAGTGAAGTGAAAGAGGGTCAAAATGTAATTAAGCTCTGAACTTCCTATCCCAAACTGTTAGTGGGTTTTGTTATGGGTTTGAGATTTACTCAGGCACGCTTGTTTCACTGGAGAAGAAAATAGTCCCATCTTTAACAAGATGTCCTCTTCTGGATTCTTTGGGAGGAAGGCAGTAAGCAAATTATAATTTCTAAATCTCTCCCTGTCCTCTTTCCTTCCTCCATCAAGGCTCAAAGGCACAGAGTCATTTTTTTCCTATCAAAAAAAGCCCTCTTTAGGCTTTCCAACTGAACCCAGCTGGGCTCTACCCATGGGAAGACCAACTCCAGTTATCCTCACAAGGACATCTTATCTTTCAATGCTAGAGAACGCAGAGAATTTAGATACTGCACTACATAAAATGCAACCCCTGCCCTGGATCCTCTGACCATGTGTCCTCTTCTCAGGGTCTATGCACCCCATGAGCAGAGTACAGATACGTACAACCCATCTTAACTCCCCTCAAACTGAGAGCCATAGAGGGCACAGCAGAGGGCATCTGCAGTAACAATCACCAGTGAGAGAGAGAATGGGTTGTGGTGGTTCCTTGTGCAGAGACCAAATCAGTCACAAGTCCCAAACACAGGCTGACCAAGGTGCAGATGCTCATCCACACAAGCTGAGGGAGGAGTAGAGCAGACATGATCAGAGTATGCACATAGCTTGTTTGGAGCCCCAGCACATGACTCTTTGTGTCTCCCTGACAAGGCACCAGTGTGCTCTTCCAGCATCAGACTGCTATCTCTGTGACTCACCACAGCTGTGGTCAGCATCAGATGTTAGGAGGGGTGTAAGGACTGATCTCTTCCTTTGCTTCTGGAAACCAATGGCTTAGAGACTTTGCAAGCCAGAGGCCAAACACAGATCTTTGTATTTCACAGCCAGCCACCACTCTGAATTTCTATACTTCCTTTTAGAAGCCATTTGTATCAAGGATATTTCCAACTTCCTACAGAAATTACTTTCATGGTTTATTTTTGTGCCTTGCTCCCCAAGATGTGCTGCTTGACCTTTTCATGGGATACTGAATGAAACTGAATCTTCTTTTTCCTCCCCCTCTTCACAATTTCACAGATGTTCACCTCAGCCCACAGGAACAAGTCAGCAGACCTAAATGACAAAGTCCAGGTCTTCATGCTCTGTTGAGACAGGTTTTGAAGACTCCTTAATCAAGGGATGACCTTCAGGAAGCAGCACACACCTGCCACACACACCTCCATCACACTTCGAAAGATCAACTGCAGCCCTCACTAGGTGCTGGGGAGCCAATGTACCTCTTATTTAAAGAGAAAGAAAAATGCCCAGCCTTTTCACAAACACAGAATGCCTTGGCACAAGCTGAGGGCACAGGAACAAAGCCAAAGCATGTGGAAAACAGCAGCAGTTCTTACTGCTGCCTGTCTAATTGGAGAGCAGGGACACCACCCCAGAGCAAGAGATTCATTGCAAGCTCCTGACAAGCTGCACAGGGTGCCCCAATATGGGGAGAGACCCCTCCAGTGCCACCCCCATTGCTGCCCTGGTAGCCCCAGCCCATCAACACTCGCTCTTGCCACATGCCGCTCTTCCTCAAAAGCCTGCGAAGCATGTTGGCTGAGCCCCAATGAAAGCACCTTCTAATGGGATTTTTCAGGTTTCAAGGATATCAGTGTCTGGCACAGGCTGAAGTAATTAAGAGGGCGTCCAACAGACAATCTGGCATTGGTTAACCAGTAATTTACCACTGAACATTACAAGTCCCACTCTAAAATCTGCACCAAAACACTTGTTTTTTTCCTAATTTTCTCCATCGCCCCATCCCTGCCCTTCACAAAGCCTAGCTGTGGCCTCTCTCACACCACTTCCTTGGCCCCACTGTGCTTTACCTTGCTAAATAAACCATGAAGGTGTCAGCCAGGCTAAAGCTGGAAATCTTGCTGAGGGTTAAAGGGGAAAGCATGTTGCTCTTGGCAAACAGATAAGCCCAGTTTCCACTGAACAGGCCTCAAGATGGACAGCCACAGACACATGCGCTTGCAGTCATCATGTTTGTGTTTAACTCTTCCTATTGAATACCAGGGTAAGAAAATACTTGGGTTGATCTCATTTCTACCAGCTTCACTAGGCTGGTCCCTAAACAGCCACAGATCTGTTCATCATCAAGTTCTCCCAGACTAGAGACATCCCTAAAGCGGCAACATCTGAGTTACAGACTAGTTTCACTACAACTTCCTCCTGCATCCCTTAGAAAGCGTGCCCGGAGGAGTAGTGAACAGGCAGCCCTGGAGGGAAGGGTTTGTAGTGAGCAGCAAGAAGAGTTACTGGTGGCATTTAACATCTCACAGGAGCAGTAATGCAAATTCTGCAGGGAGAGAGCAAAGACAGGATTTGTTACAACAGCCGACAACGTAACTGGCAGGTCCAGTTTCACTGGAAGTAGGATGGGTCCTTCAGCCCCAGTAGAGGAGGACCCCATGTAGCAGGCTGAGTGAGACCTGGAAAGTTTGTTAGAAGGTCTCATCATGCATCAGCCCAACACACAGAGAACAAATGGTCAGTGGATTTTTAATGACAATTGCTGTTTCCATACACAGGCCAGACTGCACAATGCACTGCATAGGCCACCTCTTCTAGACATGACAAGCAAATTATCATAGTATTTCCACTCTCTCTGCGTGAAATATCACCAGCAGTTATTGTCCTCCCCTCTCTTTGAAGGAGAAGTAGGAAGCTCCTCCATTTCCAGGGAGATCCAAAGGAGCAAAACGCACCCAGCATTTGGGTCCTCCCCAGCAAAGCTGCACCATCTCTGCTCCCAGTGGTCCAAAGCAGCATGGAAAAACAAGGAATCGGTGGGGTAGGACTCAGCCTCTTTTCAGATCTGCAGAATACTAAGTAAATTGCTGGAGCAGCATAAATATTTATTATTAAGAGAGTGTAAGAGAAGAGGAGAATGGAAACTGCTAATCAATAATGAAAGGCAAAAGTAAATAAAACCTGTAAAGAAAATTCCCCACAAGCTTCTTACTCATTCCTAAAATACGTCTGTAATGGAGTCCCACAGAAGAAAACAGGATAAATTAGATATGATATAAGAAGGGAAAAAGAGCAACCAGGGAAAATTTTACCTCACACACAGTTAAGCATATAAGACCAAAAAGGAATTAACAGCTTGAAAATACTCAACTATTACTGAGATGAAGACTATTTCCTGGATGAGGCAAACATGGACAACTCAAATAATTGGCCACTAGCACAGTTCACAAAACAGGTTGTGATAGTGTTTCCTATCACTTGCAATAGCAAGTGATTTTAAAGACAAATCTGAATGGTTTTTTTGTAGGAACTTCAGTCAAAATAGAAATTCACACAGAAAAAAAAAAGTCTGTTGTCTGAACTTGACCAGAAGTCAGGCTGGCGGATGGGACACCATTCTTCTGGCCTTTAAGCTGTGAAAAATTAATCTGGGAGCACCAGAGATGAATGTCATCTCCCTAGGAGAATGTCATCTTCCTAGGGGGAGACTTCGACATTGTATAGGCTGACCCCAAACTGAGTACCTCCACCAAACAAAAGGGCAGTGCTCAGATGAGACCTGCTACTGTGGAGCTGGCGAGAATGGGACGGAGGTCTCCAGGTGATGACTCCTTACAAAAGCACCCTTGATCATTTGCCACAACCAATGAGGTTAGCCTAAATCCTTAAATCATACAGGAAATGAGGCAGCACTGATACAACAAAGCCGCCTCAGAGACAAAGGAACAAACCCTTAATAGAGCATCAGGTGGTGGAAAATGTGATTAGTCATCGGAGAAGTCATCCAGGCAAATTAACTGGAAAATGGCAAAAGGCTGATGAATATTTGGTGCTGAAACAGACATCAGCTTCCCTGGGATGTTCCCAGAATGAAACTGTAGAACGAGCTATAAATAGTCTGAAGTGCATCTTGCTCCTTTGCCCCAAAGTTAGCACAACCATTCTGGGGGAGCTCAGAGCTGGGGAGAAGCAAATGCCTAAAATCCAACCCTGAAACACAGGAATAAATCACTCTACAGCAATCTACAAAGGACCACTGTAAGCTGGGAAGAGCCTTCTGAAGACCTCAAAGGCATGCGACACTTCTCGATTTCTCTCCTGCCAGCTTTTGTTTCATTCGCAATTAAAGTATCAGAGATGCCAGCTATCCTTTTCCCTGTTTCTGTCAGGGCTGTTGGCCTCACACAATGTACCTGATACCTCCTCTTGAGAAACTGATTCTCCATCAAGGGCTTCCTAACTTTACCACACTACCTAATTATTGGCATTGTATAAAGGCTTTGTTTTAAAGTCTTCCCCCATTTTCCCATCACAAATATTCACTTTCTGAGCACCTGCCATTCCTCCATTCCCCAAATCCCCTTTCATTGAAAGTTTAAGGTCAAAAGTAAAGATTTCCACATTTCAGTTCTGCCCTCCCCCCCAAAGCTGAGGTCATTTGGCTTGGCTGCAGGGCAAAATCTTGATCCTAAAGAAAAACACACAGGACACTTCTGTTACCCTAAAATGCTGAGTTATACAATCTCAGTAAATAGATAAATACATGAAAACCCACTTTAGGTCAGAATATGTCATGCTGCTTATTTTGCTACAATTAAAAATAAAATCTGTTTAAAAAAAGGAAACAGGCAGACTGGAGTCCTGCATCTAGAACACAGCATTAACAAATACAGCAAAAAATCTCTACATCTTCGTGCCCTTTGAAAATTCAGTAACTGATTGTGGAGCAAGAACACTGCTCTAGCCTAGATCCAACTGCACTTTGAACTAGACCCTAAATTCTGAGAGCACAATTTAATTTTTAATTTGGTGCATAAATATTGATCTTTAATGATCACTCACCCATGACAAAACTTCCCTTTTGCCAAGCTGAAGGAACATTAGCATGGCAAGGTCAGCACTACATTTCCCCGTGCACAGACAAAACCCGCTTGGCCCGGGAACAGAACTAAATTTTTTTTTTAATTCTTGTTTAAGGAGAAAATGAAATCCTCCTTGTGATTTGTGCACAGGCCTCCTGAGCCACTGGACATGGGACTTGTCATCAGCCACATCACACCCCCTTACTGGGAGGAGAAAAGCATCTGCCTTGCCCTCAAGATTCCACCTGGAGATGACATCCTAGAAGGGCAGTGCTCCAGCCAGCATAAGATACCGCATTTTCTAACTGGGATATTATTAGGGCCGAGTTATGGTATGCTGTCCTTGTGCCAGCACTCTTCTCTAGCTCACAGCATTCTCTCCCCACCCAGTCTTTGTTTCCCTCCTGTATCTGGAGGGATCAGCCAAGCCCTCCCCATGACACATGCTCTTGCTCATCCTGGAGCTCATCCCTGCACCTGCACCTGCCCACATCCATTTTTTCAAGCTCATTACTGCAGCCAAGGCCTTGCCAGCTGCTTTCAGAGGGGTTAACACTTCCCTCACCCTCTGGGACACTTCTCTCTGGGTATAGGGTGAGCCTAGGTGGTTTTTGCAAAGCAGGACCCGAGTGGCAGTCCACCCTCACCCTGGAATCAATTAAAACATATGGGTCCTAGCTGTCCACTGACAGATTTTATTAGTAAAAATCTCATTCAAAGTCTCCAGCCTCATCTTTCACTGCCTGTCCCAGTATTCTGTGCTTCATATTTTTCCCATTCCTGACCCTGTCATTCCTCCTCCTTGTCCTAAAGAGCTTTCCTGAGCTTTCTCTCTCCATGACAATGAAACTAACTCAGTGCAATCAATTCAACACCTTCACCTACAGCTTCCACCAGGGTCATCACTGCAAACCCAAGGCCAAGTATACCTTACTTCTTATCCCCGAGGTCCTCTCCAGCCAAATCCCACCACACAAGTCTCATTACTTCTCAAAACGACTCCCCTTGTCCCTATTTTAAGGAGTATTTTCCTCACATGCATTTGTATCCACTGCTCCATGGGAGATCACACAAACCAAATAACTGATTTTTCAGAAAAGTGCAGTGTTATCAGCTCAATCTGGCATGATCCACCTTCATCTGCTTGCTGTTTACCTTCAAGTCCTTTATTACTTTGTCCTCTGGATCTGCCAGTGTGATCCACAGCTGAAATTGGATTAATGGGTCTGTATTTGTCTGAATCACTCCCTCATCTTTGGTGAACTGAAACACTGGGTCACTGTCTTCTTATTTACCATCATGACCTAAAAATCTTTATACATGATGCAGTGATTTATGTTTTTTCTGTCCTGGTCCCTCCAGAACCTAGGGCTGGTGTTTCTGGCCTCTGCTCTCCAAGCAATTTCAATCAATTTAATTGACTTTTGGGTTTTTCGCTTAGTTTTCAAAGTTTCCACATCCTCATCCCCCCCAGCTGTACTGAACACTGAAGCAAAGTTCATTTAATATTGGAGCCATACCTAGATCATCTTTAATCTCCAGTTGGTCACTGCACAGCGGCTTCAAGTCTCTTTTTATTTATATAGCTGAGAAACCTGTTGCTATTTGTTTTAATTTCCTTTGCCAGGCCTAGCACAGCTTGACTTTTGGCAAGTCTCATTTTATCCCTACCCCTCCTGACCTCTAAGACATTGCTTTTTTGCCGATTAGTCTTTTTTTCCATTCCTTACAGACAACTATCCTTTTTAAGGATTAACTACAGGACAACTCTCCTTTTTAAGGTGGCTATTCAGCACCTTTAGCAAGGAGCCCTTTCCTGCCATGTTTTCCTCCTTTCCTTGGGATCCCTGGTTCAGACAGTTTCTGCACCTCTGAATTAGAGAGAGGCTCTGCATTCAAGTTCTCTCTGCTCAGATGACCTCACTCATCAGATTTTTTTAAGTCTGCCCCTTCAAAGACGAGTATCCTAGTTCCAAATCTACTTTCGTTTGGGCTTCCATTTAATTTAAAAGGAATCCATTTTATGAGCTTTAAGTCCAAGATTCCTCTCTACAACCAGACCCTCCTGTAACATCAACACTAGTTACCAAAACAAAACCTAAAATAGCACCTCCATTTGCTGGTGCTGTTACCATTTAATGAAAAAAATCTGCGCTATCGCATCCAGGAATATCTATGTTTTACATTATTAATATAATGTGTTTGCCAATGTGTATTCCTAGATACTAAGATACATACTTAAGTTCCCAGAGCAATATTATTTTGGTAACATTCATCTTTCTAATAACATTACAGAGATCTATCCACACAACCCCTGCCACCCCTCATTTCACAGTCTGCAGCTTGCTTGCTCACTCTATCTATTCATCCATCCATCCTCCCATGGCTATTGCCCAAGCTACTTAGATGCACTGCAGTCCTCTAATGTATTTTGTGAATACCTTCAAGCGGTCCTACAGGATGTCTCTCAAAAAAACCAACCCATCAAAGGAACAACTACATCAGCTCACACCACAGGTCCATAGCATCATTTCCTACAGTAGAGAATAGTGGGTGGAGACTGAAGACGAAGGGGATTTTAATCTCCATTAACTTCCCCAGTCTCCCCTTGAGCACTCCGAAATTTTGAGCCTTCACAGCATCCTCTATAAAGTAGTTCCACAACTCTGTTACTGATGCTATGAAAGGGCACATCCCTTTATTTGGGTAGCCTCTGACTCAGCAATGGTCCTCAAAAGAGACCCATAAAACACCTTCCAAAGGCAAGCTTGGAATCAAGCATTTATAACTCTGCTAGCTACTAGAAATAATGGTTTCAACAGGATTGGCTTTACACTACAGTTCTGTCCCGCCTCCTCCCAGTTAATCCCATGTTCAACAGATGGTAAATTCTCTCTTCCCCATAGAAGGTAATTTCCTTAATTTCACCTTTTTTGGGTTTTGGGTTTTTTTGCTAACACTCCTCTCATACGCAGGTATATACAACTTACCTGATCAACCTAACTCATTAAACTTTGAGTATTTGCTCTCAAACTGAATGCAGCTTTGAAGATTGCCATCTCTGTTCCAGACTTCAACTCACATACCTGAAAACTTGGCCACCAGCCTAATCAGAGATGTTACCCTCCCACAAAGCTTGCCTTGCCTGTGTCTTTAGACTACTACAGCTAGGACAACAACACTACCAGTCCACATAGTCTACATGTTAGTGCTTGTGGTGTCACCAACTCTAGGGCCATTGACTTCTGATCACAGCCACTCAGACCGTCCTCCTTTCTGAGCATACTATTAAAGTAAACCAAACACACCACCACACAAAACACCACCACGAAACCCACTCATGAACATCATTTAAGCCTTAGCTAC
The DNA here is from genome assembly GCA_025331215.1 of Actenoides lindsayi. NCBI lineage: Eukaryota > Metazoa > Chordata > Aves > Coraciiformes > Alcedinidae > Actenoides > Actenoides lindsayi. The sequence goes on along the minus strand of WTSP01027390.1, from coordinate 22,657 downwards.
TGGTGTCCTCATCTTTGGTCTACTAGAGATGAAATCAGGAGTGTTGTCTCAATGTGAAGGACTGTGAAGGGACTTGTCATGGAAGTCACAGGCTCCGGCATATTTCTTCATCAAAATCAATGTTATCGAAAAAAGGGGAAAGGCAAACAAAAGGATGAATTAAACTAAGACAAAAATGGATTCTGGTAGACTAAGAAATGCCCAGTGCCTATCCTATTACTGACTCAGGCCATTGCTTTCAGTAATGTCTTTACCTGCTCCCACTCCAATTTTTGTGCACTGTTTCACAGTGAAGTCCTTGAAGGCAGCTGATATAGCCCTGGCCATAACCTGCTTAAGGCAGTTTACCCTCTTGCAATATAGCTGACTTCAGGGAAGTCAATCCTGACAAGAGGAAGGTCCCATAAACAGTCTCAGGAACAAGTTCATGAGCTGGTATTTAAGAGAATCCTTGACAGAATAACTGTTAGCATCAAGCCAGCAGCTAGAAGGAAGCCCTTGTAACTATGGCAAGGACAGCCATATAGCCACACTGATTAAATATTTAGGTGCAAGTCCCTTGCTTTGACATTGACTGTGCTTTTAGTGCCACACAAATAATTCCACTTTATTTTGGCATGTTATTATCTCTGCACATACAGGTTAAAATGAAAAGGGGGGGAAATGTCAGGTTTCTATCTCTCTTCAGCCCTGCAAAGGCCAGACTGTTTAGTGAAATCTGAAATGAAAAGGATTGTGCTAATTACCTCACCTGCCTCACTCCAAAGATTACTTCTTCACAAAACACCTCATGCACTGCAGCTACCCAACCTGAGACAACCTCAGGCACTAACCCTGGGTTGTGCATCTGACTTGCTTCTCATCTCAAGCTATGCAGATTAAGCAAAGCTGACCCCATGCAGAAACCCAGGAGAGACCCTCAGGATGCTTACCCTGACATGGCTCCCACCACAAATGACCCAGCAGGGTGGGGAAAACACAGCTGTTTCCCCACAGCACCAAACACAATCCACCTGACCATATCACCTTACCACCTGCTGAAAAACTCCTGTTCTTGCTTGGCACTGGGATTACCAAGTGTGTCAGAGGTTGGACACTCCTCAAACTCAAGCCTTTCAGGAAAGATTTAGGTGCGTCTTTTTCTTTTTTTGTAACATCCCATATAACAAGAATCAGCAATTTTGCAAAAGTGATTTGCATTTTCTCAACCTAGTCATTTTTCATATCAAAGAGGTGTACGTGCCAAAACACACATGAGCCTAGGCACGTAAGAGGCAACAGTAGTCTCCAACTTGCCCTTGAGAAAACTCAGGCAGTAATGAGCTATTTACTCATGGGGCGAAAGTTGCTACCAGTCAGTGAACAGCTTCAGAGGGACCAAGGTTTGGTCCTGAAAGAACCTTAAGAACCCGGGACCAAAGGTCATACTCTGCCACCTAGAAGAGATAAATCTAATGCTACATCTGAGCTGCTTCATTAAATGCTATTGTTACCATTTCAGATTAATTTGTTGACCTGAGATCCCTTCAGGACAACAGAGTCCCAGCATACAATTTGCTGAACAAACCCATTTAGAGATAATCTTGTGTCCTACAGACTTCTTCATTAAACAGTCAGGCTTTAAGGGAAGAGCTGAGCACCCCTAATCTCACTGCTTCGTGACTGGCTTAGCTAATACACACGTTCAGGTCCTGAAGCTGGGCTCCCTCAAATCTACCTGCTCCTGCTGAACTTCCTGGGGCCTAGCTGACTCAAAGGCTGCAGTAAGCAGGCACATTATGGAGAAGTCATCCAGCACAGAGCTCTCACTCTCCTTGAACTCATCAAGGTTTATAAATTCTCTGAAATCAATACTGTGCAATTGCAATGCCTACATACAGCAGACAGGCAAGCTGGAGCAACTGAGGGTCATCTGCTCAAGATCATGCAGGCACCAGGGGCAGAGCTGGGAATAGAGCTCCAGGCTCCAGACTCTAGCCCTTGTTTTTTCCACAATGGATAGCATAACTCCAGCTGAGGTTAGGCAACTTGACTTGTGCAAGTCTGGACTGGCTGCTCCTCCCACCATAAAGAATGCTCTTGCCCTGCTCTCCATTATATGGTCTGGATGGCCATGGGTTTGGAAGGAGGACAAAGCAAAGACAAAGGAACAATACAGCGGTATTAAGACAGCAGCCTGATCTCTCATGTTGCCCTATCTCCTCAGATGGTTATAATCTCTTCCACAAAATGAAATAACAAGAGGATGACTAATGACTGGAAGACAAGAGCGCCTTGCTGAAGCAACACAGCAGGGCAAAGAACCCTTGCCAAGGGCAGTGGAGAATCATATTTCATTGCTTCCATGAATATAGCAACCATTTACCTATCTCACCAGACCCCATCATGCCTTCAGTAGACTGCTGCAATGAAAAGAAAAAAAATCAACCTTTATCTTTCACTGATTAATACCCCCCCAAATCACTGAAGTTTCTCCGAACACATTTTCCCTTAAGGAGCTAGGCCAGCTCTACACTCTTCCACCACAGCTGTTCACAAGCACCTATTAGAGATATCTCAAGCACCCAGAGAAAGCAGCATGAACAGGATCAGCCAGGAAATCCCCAGATAGCCTACAGGGAGAGAAAAAAGGCTGCATGATGCAACCTTGTGCTGAAGTAAACCTGCCCTAACCAGTTCCCATCCAGAGTAATTTCTTCCCAGGGCAAATGAAATTCTTCCTGAGACAGCTGTTCATTCATGTACAGTTGTCCAGAGACAGCTACATCCATGTTTCTGTTGCCTTGTCTCCACCAGTTATGACACAATATCTATTATATCTAACATCATTTCTCTCCTTGCTTTAAGTAACAACAGCTCTCTTTCAGGGAATGACATTCTTCCCCCTTCTCTTTGTTTCCCCTCCATGTTTCCACATCTCAGACCAAGCCTTAGCTGCCTTTCTTCTGAAAGCAAAATTAGTTTCTGACCCTGTCCTTCCTTCTGCTCTGATACCAAATCAGCACTGGTTCAAACCCATTCCATAATGGGAATTCCCACCTGGATGAATCTCTGGGGACTACAGCAACTTCTGTAGCAGCTTACTCTGAACTTGAGGATTTGTGCTATACTGTGCAGTCAAGAAACACTTGAAGAAAGGGAATTGGGCTCAGGGGGCTGAGATGAAGCGAGGAAGGCCTGATAGACATCAACCTGCCATCAGCAGGGACAGAAGCAGCTGCAGCTATCAAGAGAACATAGAGAATAGGAAAGAAAAGGTTTGACAAGGCCGAAAGGAATAATCACCTTAAAATGGCCAGATTTCTACAAGAACACTCTCAGGTTGGGGGAGGATAAGGCCAGTTTCAGTATGTCTTCTGCCCAAAATTACAAGGAGCTGGTAGGTCCTCCAGGGAGCAGAACCAAAGAGGTTAGCTGTCCAGGGAACCAGCACAGATGAACATGTTCCATGCAGTTCTCTGATGTCAAATTCATGGTATTGAAAGGTTGTCATCTCTCCTAGTTTTCACAAAATTAGTAAAAAGTAGTTTAAAGAGCTTCAAAGATTACTACACACTGGGCGTGCAATGGGACAACTGAAATATGGGGAATGTCACCACTTACATTTAAAAACATGCTGAAAAAAAAATCATCCATAGGACCTGACTCCCATAGTCAGCCTAGAAAGACTGGCAAGAGACTGTATATTCGCTTACCACCAAATCTTTCCTTCTTACACATTACCCGTCCCCAAAGTCCAGCCTATCACAGAATCACACAGAGTGGCACTGGAAAACTTTCTGGTGCCAGACAGTAGCTGTGTGCCTCTGGTGCTGGACAAGGCAGAGAAAGAAAAAGGACTTGGCACATCCAACTGACAGTGCAAGAAAAGCCAATCAGTCTCCAGTGAATGTCTCCCCTTTAAGAGATCGACCTAGCACCCATAGGAAATGTGGTAACACAAGGTGTTCCACAAGGTTGCCCTTCCAGTCCCCTGCTTTAGCTCCTCGCTGCAGAGCATGTGACCTTCACAAGGGGAGCAGAGACAATGCTCACCCCAGGATAAGCTCCAGAGAGGGCAGGACAACAGCTATCCCTGTGACGGGAGTCTCAGCAAGTCATCTCCCAGAGCCAGAAATACTGACTAATTAGAAACATCTTTAAATCCCCAGCAGGGGAGGTGCCTGAAAAAAGCCAAAACATAATAATGATGATGATGATATTTCTAACTGCTGTTACTTGTTATCTTCTCAAAATGTTGACAGCAGCTCTTAGCAAGCATGCATCAGTGAATAGCTTACATGCACTAATTCTCTCTTAAAAGCACATGTTTAACCCTCATCAGAGAGAGCACTTCTTCATCCCACATGCAACCTTAGGGAGTACCAAAATGATTTAAAACCCCAGCAAACAAGAGCTCTTGGAGGTGATAATCAACCCCCTCTTGCCCACACTTGACTCTCAAGGTCTGTTTCTCATGCTCAGCAGTTTCCAGATGCGACCCATCAGCAAGCTATCAATTGCCCCTTACATAGAGATGAGCAGGTAATTAGTAAAGTGACCTAATTAATATTAATACACTAGAGTGATAGAACTAACAAAGCTTGATTTTTAAGGGTTTTTTTAAATGTAGCTCTTTCCGAAGACAGCGCTTGGAGAGTTGTTGGTTTGTTGGTTCTCTGATATCTAACATTGGCTGAGTTTCTGCTACAACCTATCAGGAGACATGAACAAGGTACAGTCCCATCACTAAGCAACTATTTTTGTAAAAGCTGCAAGAAACTAGTATCTTAGAGCTCGATCCCTCCAGTGTATTTTCTGCTTCAAAAGTTTTCAGCGTAGCCATAGAAACAAAGATAATCCACACGTGCCCACACACAAGCTCATTTGGAAGGAAGCCAGGCCCAAAATGGGACAGCCAGTACATTGCTTTACAACAAGAAAGAGAAGTCTTCACTGAGTACAAGAGCTAAACAAGGACCACATTTGCACTTCGATGCCCTCCCGTTAGAGTTAATATTGCATGGCACACCACAAGAGATGTTAAAGGGGAAATACCTGCACTTTGACTGCAATCAGATGCTTTGGATGCACGAAGCTTGCAGGCATGTGACAGGGATCAAAAAAAAAAAGTAAGATTTGGGAATTTTAAGGGGTGAGTGAGAAAAAGAATGGGCAAAGTGAACCCAGCCTCGCAAAACACGTGCATGCACTCGCCTGCACTAAGTGAAGACGCTGAGAACTTCAGTATCAAGTCCCGGAGCAGCGCAGATCCTGCCCACCCTTCCCCATGCCTGGGGCTCAGGCGGCGGCAGGAACAAGCGGGGACAGACATGTTACTGAGCAGGCCGTGGGGAAACAGAAAGCCAGTAGCTCACCTCGCAAAGCCTGCAGGCAAGGCTTGCTCATCACCTGCCCTCAGCTGCTGCGGCGAGGGGATGCGGTCCCTGCATGCACCAGTGGGGCAGCACCGTGGGGAAGGGGCAGAGAAGGGCAGCCCCACATAGAGAAATCGCATGTTTTACTCCAAACACCATCCAGGCCTGGAGGAGTTCCCACAGATCTGACTCCAGCATATCCCACGCGGAGGAAACCCAGGGACAGGGCTGAATCAAGCAGGAGGAATTAAGTTTGAATTCACTAGAGCAACTCTAGGACCCAAACAAAAAGCAGTGGGTTGGGGGACCCTGCCATCTGGCTGGGCTGGACACACTGCAACTGAGGAACTCAGGAGCACCTTCTGCAGGTGAGACCTCCCAGCTCCAGCATCTGCAAGGAGCAGTATTTGCCCCTGGGCCACATCACCCAAGAAGCCACGGAAGTAGCCAGCAATCAAATATTCTCACAAGTTTTCTGCTCTCCTCAGGTTGGGACAGTTTTCAAGGAACACTGTCAATACTGACATACCCTTGAAAAACGCCACCACACATCACATCCCCAACCTAAACCCTTCGAAAATGAAAGGGGCAGAGGGAGAGGAGAGGGAAAGGGAAGAGCTGCGTCAGGTTGGAGGACACAGCACAAAGGATGCATGCACAGGCACGTCGACAGCCCCTGGGAACGGGGGGCGGGGGGGATTGAAACACAGCCCAGACCTGCTGCTTAGCAGCTGGGATTTTAACACTTGTTGCAGCAAGAGAAATTAGTAACAGAAATCAGCACAGGGAAAGATGAATCTAATGTCAGGTTCAAGGCTCGTGCTGCACCAAGGGAAAGCAGCAAAAGTGGTCTTTAGGGAAAGGTTGGCTGGTTTTGTTCTGCTTTGGTTTTGTTTTTTTTAACAGTTCTTCAGACTCCTGACCACAGCCACAGGAAATGCACACCCTCCCTTTAGATCTTCCTATTCTACCATCTTAGTGCATCTCCAAGGCATAAACACCCTGGAAACGAGAACAGCAAGTGAATTTTTATTATCTTATCTCCTGGTGGTTTTGGGGAGTCAAAATAAAATGTTTTTGCGGATGGCAACAGCTAGCTTTGTTATCCGTAGTCCCTTCCACTGATACTTGCAAAGTATTGAAAGGGAGGAGTAAAATTGAAAACAAAAAATCCACATTACCCTGTCTTAACAGCAGTTCAGTTCCAGCTCACGTCCCGCCGACATCTGCATCACTGGTGTGCATCGGAGCCAACATCTGTTGGTGCTGCCCAGGCATCAACCTCTGCATGGCTCCTTCAGCACGAGGCCACTGCACAGCTCAGACTCCCTCCCCCTCGGCATGAACATGTGATCAGGAGTCATATTCACCATTTTCTCAGAACAGCCCCATCCCCATATTCCTGTTGTAGATACTCTGCAACCACTGGGCCCTGTGGCAAGAGGAAGGGTGCAGGAGGAGCCTGCCCCGCCACCCCATCAGGGTGCACACGCACAAGATCCTCCTGGCCTGACAGCAGCACAGGTGCATTTTTGAGGCAGTTCAGGGCACTCGCACACTGCTCACAACAGCCTCCTGGGCCACCAGCTGAGCCACAGCAGCCACCCACATGCAGTGCTCCCAGGGGTCTCAACGCAGCCAGCCCCTCACTTGCACATTAATTGGCTCATAAGAAACTCCAGCATCTGGGGTGATTTAGGCTAAGCCATTTTGTTTCACAACTGGAGCGAAGGAAGAGCAGGCTTGTGCTCATGACCCTGCTTCTGCCAACAGGAGAAACCTGTGCCCTGCAAGATGCTGATGCTCATGCCTACACAGGCCCAAGCCCCATGCAGGTTCCCTGGAAGTGGAGGATTATTTTTTACATAGAACTATTGAAGCAGTAACCCACGTCAAACTTATTTTAAACTGATAAGCGGCACAGCTAGGCTCCCCTGGGATTTAACAAGGGCCAGCAGCAGCTCAGGTTCCTACTGTAAGTGGCAGAGGTCTCCTACATCAGGTTAAGCAGTGAACACCTCCATCCTGCGCTTGAAATTGTCTGAGCAAAACAAAACACTGTGATCAGTCACCACCCCTCTAAACCAGTGTTACTGAAGTGAAGGCTACCGAGCATTGCCCAGTGCCTTTGCACTGGGACCATGTTCAGGTTATGGCTGCAGAGGATCATGCAGTCCTCTGCATCTGAGATTTCTTTCTGGAAGGAATGTGAACCACTTGGAAACACTAGCAGCTTTCCCACATGGATGCAGGGAGAGAAACTGAGACACCAGGCAACCACAGCCTCTCAGAAAAGAATTCATGATGAAAAATGATGGCTCTGTCTCCCGGCAGGGGTAACCTTAAACTGGAGGAGACTCTAGACTCACATTCTGCACCGTAGCCACTTGCTCCAAGGAGAGATCTCAGTGCACGGAGGGTTACCAGATCAGGATCGCACCTACACATTAGGATTCTTTCTAAAACATGACAGTCAATGAAGAGACTCAGCAGGAGCCTTGCTGGGCTGGTGGACAAAAGGAAGGGGGGAGGGGAAAACTGTGACAAATTGAAAATTCAACATGGATTGTGTAACTGCATGAATAATTCCCTTCAAGCCAAAAGGGATTCCTGCAAAAGAGGTAGTTTGCTGCAGTCCCTCGGCTCCACTTAATGAAAGAATCCCTAGACAGGTGGTTTTGTGTTTGTTGGTTTTTGGGGGTTGGGGTTTTTTTTAATAATTAAAAGAAAAAAAGCAAGCTTATAATCCTGTTGCAAACTGTAAGATGCAACTGATCTTCCATCAGCAGAGAACCAAGCAAGCAACACTGGAGACAGATTTTCTCACCCTGTTTGGATGAGAAATTTGCTCAAAATGGCAAAGATGCTCATTCCCTTTTGCTAGAGACAATTTTTCATTAATGAAAACAATATAAGAGATATTCATAGGAGAGGAGTGGAAAAGATCTGCTGACAAATATTTTCTCTAAACCACTGAGATTTATTAAAGTATGGGATCACCTCCCAGGAGGAAAAAGGAATTGGTGAAATGAAGAAGGCAAGGCTGGAAAAGGAGGGGAAAAAAAAGAAACAGTCCTGACAGTAAGATCTACACAAGTTATTGAGTAGCATGCCCAGAAGCAAGGAAGCCCCATCTCTCAAGCTAGAAGATGCAAACCTGGAACCACCCAGCACAAGGAAGGCCCCCCTTCCCCTGCATTTCCCAGCTGCCACAGCAGACTTAGGTTTTTTCCACATGCAAAATCTAACCCTGCAAGAATCTCTTCTGGCCACATTGCCCCCAAGACATACTAGTCTCACTGTATACCCATACAACCCTAAAAACAGCCAAACTGACACAAACCAAAGGCTCATTTTTGCCCTGCATCCTGTTTCCTACCAAGGGCAACAAAGACACACGGGGGGATACCCAAACCCTGCAGGACCAACATCCACCCCAAAACCCTGGAACTGACAGTATCCTTTTAGCAACAGTCAAAATGACCATTCCTTAAAGGCCACGGCCCCCAAGTGGGGAGGACGAGCTGTCCAAAGCATTTCACCTGGTGAGAACAGGAAATTGCGAGATGGAAGAAGGGGGTAGAGACCATCCCTGAACTGAGAGGAAACCTTATCGCTCACTACAACTACCTGAGAGGAGGCTGTAGCAAAGTGTGTGTTGGTCTCTTCTCCCAAGTAACAAGCAATAGGGTGAGAGGAAACAGCCTCAAGTTGCACCAGGGGAGATTTAGCTTGGATATCAGGAAAAATTTCTTCACCAAAGGGTTGTCAAGAATCAGAAGAGGCTGCCCAGGGAAGTGGTTGAGTCACTACCCCCCGAGGTATTCAAAAGACATCTACATGTGGTGCTTAAGGACATGATTTAGTGGTGGACTTGGCAGGGTTAGGTTTACGATTAAACTCAATGATCTTAAGGGTCTTTTCCAATGTAAATGATTCTATGATTTTGGTGCAGAAAGTGCATTGCTTTCCAAAGGGACAGTCAGCCATCTCAGGAGCAGTGTTAACCATAAGTACATCTTGGGCAGTAGCACCCACATAGATGTCCTCATGTCTAATATGATAGTTGAGTCCATACTGCAGCCTTCTTCTCCATGCAGGCACTAGCAAGGCCTTGCCTCCTCTATCTGGCCAGTGATTTTCACTAAACTTTCAGGAAGGAAATCATCAGTCAGACCTTTGCTCCACACCACCTGCAGGGATTTGGTCAGTGGATCCATAAACGAGTGGGAAAGGGAGAACCTTTACAGAAATGAGGCTAAAATGCATTCCCTCCAGTGTGATCTTTAGAAGCCAAGCCCACTGGTTTTGGAGCTCCCTCCAATATGAATTCCACATCTTATTTTACACTGTTTGCCTAAAACCAGATCCCCAGCTCCCTGCCAAGCCCTCCTAATGCATCGGCTTTGAGGTCAGTACTACAGTCCACTCCACAAGTTCCTCCTCCCCTCTCCCAGGCAGCCCCAGCTGCTCCTTCTCTTCCCCAGATACCATCCACACAACTGTTTATTCATTGTTTTTCACCTCAGTTCTTCTTCCTCTCTCTTTTTGGTTCCTACATGAAAATCATGGGCCCTAACTCCCCTTCAAGCCAAACCCAGGTCCCATTTTGTTCAGGAGAGCCTGGGTATCTAACATGAGCTCCAGGACCAAGCGTGAAGACCACAGAATGGGACAGGGTGGCAAGCTGGGCGATTTGGAGGCTGCTGATCATTGGGAGGGTGGGAGATCCCTGCCTGTGTCCCTACTGGAGGGTAGGGGTGTGTGAAAGGGGTTCAGGACTGCCTCCTTCTCTTGCGCCATGGTTGGCAGAAGCAATTTTGCAGCTCAGTGCTTCACATCCACTCAGGCCGCCTCCCAGCACCCACACTGCTACCAGGAGATGCCGCTCCCACAACATTCCACTCAAGACAGTGCTCATATAGCAGAGCCGAGATGCTCCATCCTCCTGTCCAGCCCCGCTAGGGCAGGAGCAGCAAAACCCTTGGCCTCACCCACAGCTTGGGACAGATATGCTGCACAAGCCCTGACTCAGGTGTGAGCAACACCAGCACGAGGGCATCGCCTGCCCTTGGCATCCAGGGCCCAGACAGCCTGCAGCTTTATCCCAGAACACGCTCTGCCCCAATGAGTCACACAACAACCCCAGCAAGTCCTTTCAAGACGCATCAGTCACCGGGGGGGGGGAAGAAAAAAAATAATAAAAATAAAAATAATAAAAAAAAAGTTACATGCACACCAAGTAATTAGAGGTGTAACCCTCTCCCCTCCCTCTGTGCAGGTTTAATACTCCCTTTGTCCGGGCACGTTTGCCTCGCTAAGTTGTGCCTCGGGACAGCTTTCTTGACAGAAAACAAAGGTTAATTAATAATAAAAAAACCACCAAACCAAAAAAAAAAACAACCCACAAAGAGAAACCCCTCATTAAAATGGCCACCCTCTCGGCACGGCTCTCTACCCAGACCAGTCCTTCCTGGAAACAGAGCACCGCCCCACGGTCATGACCTCCGCAAAAATGCCAAATGACACACAGCCAGCGTGCGGTCATCTCCAGCGACGGAGGGGTGGCAAACACGCCAGCAGAGCAGCTGAAACCACAGCAAACCTCACTTCCAATTTACCACCTGCATTATCAAAAGCTTCACCTCCACAATGGAAGTCTCTCATTACAGCACAGACATGAGAAACAGGTAACAGTCGGCTTCAAACCTGTGCTCTGCAAGTGCAAAAACATCTCTCCCACGTACTCCTCCAATTACCTCGGACACACATGAGCACTTCTGATCCTATTAGCCAGAGAGAGGTGGTGAAAGCACACACGCACGTGCATGCTCACCAGCCAACTCATTAAATCTAATTAGACAGTCTACCACGGGGAATTTTGAAATGCATATGCAGCAGTTGCTGTGCACTGCTCTTTCCTCAACCCTCTGGATGCTTGAGCATGATTACTCACCGCATGAAAAATAAAAACTAATATGAAACTTAAAGGAGATGCCATACTTGCTCATTAACAGAGGTGCACTGTAATTTAATCGGAGTCTTCCTTCTCAGAAACAAATATGGTGACAGCAATACAGGGAAAGAAGACAACCCAAGCCTCAAATTTGGATCCAAATCTCTCCAAAAAACTGACAATCCAGAATATCAAAAGTTTTCGCCAATAACTTTTACAAAAGTTTATCCTGTAGATGTTCTAGTGTGTAAGGTGCAGAGCCAGCACACAAGTGCAAGATCACCAGCACCACAAAGACAAGTAAGCCAAAGTACAAGCGTCTGAATTTTGAGGGACCTGAGAAAGATGAAAAAATCCTCTCTGTGAGCTTTCAGTAAAGGAAAATTTTGGCTTCAGACTTGAAATATCATCTAGAGGCTATGTGAGGGTTAAGCACTGAAGTGAAGGGTCTAATGCATTCCCAAAGTCTTCTCCATCCCCTGCTCTGCCAACATTGCCATCCAGGGACAGTTAATGCCAGCTTCACAGACATTCCCTGTGCTCTGGACAGATGTCCTTTATGGCTTCTGCTTCACTGCATCAGTTCATCAACAAAATTCCTCAACCAGCTTGTTTACACAGGGGAAGCTTAATTGGAATTCACTTTCATGATAGAGTAGCTAAGCTGCATTAATCACACCAGCTCAGTACAGAGCATCCCTCCTTTAACTCTGCCATCTTATTTGCAAGGAGAACTTTGCTTACTCTGAACATGGAGCATCTCAATTCTCAATAAGTGTACTGCATTAAACCTTCTATAGATAACTAATGCAGACTGTATACACTTCATTAATTCCTGGAAGTCCCTAGGCATTCAGACTCGGCAGTCTCCCATCATGCCTAACCCAGCAGATCTCAGATGGATTTCCTTGTTGATATGAAAGCACCCCAGCAGGTTTCACCAGGAGATGCCAAGAGCACTGCTCTTCTGCAGCAGCCTATGGAGGGTACTCAGGAGACAATATAAGCATCTCTTCTGGAGCCTATCATTTCTTTAATCTATGTTCTTTCTTAGGGCGATTAGTCACCCAGAATTGCTCTACTGAAAGCAAAGAATGGTGTCCATTTAAACCATTAATATACATGCAAAATATTTTTTAAATATTTCTTTTGCATTTTAGGGGTCACAGTCAGGTCACTTCATGACCAAGCCTGAACAACCAAACCCAAACAGCATTCAAGACACAGAGCTGTTACATAACTCTGATCCCAGCAGCAGTAGGAACTAATTTCACCTTCAGGCCTACCTCCTTTCAGAATAGCTTTATAAAAACACACAGGAGTCACAAACAACTTTAAAAAGACATGGACCACTGAAAGTTGAAGAGCATTTGGCATTTTAAACCCCAACATACTGCACGATGACCTTCACTTGGCCATGCCATATTCCACTCCTGCTAAGGGCAATACTGAGCTTCTCAGGACAGCTTTGCATCAGTACAAGGTCCTGGATCAGAGGCTACAAAACTCAACTGCTGTTCCTCTGAAAGAAGTTGAAAACCTCTCCCTTGCTGTATCATGTGTACTCTGCCTCCAGTTCTCCACTCCCTGGTGACTTTGGATGAAGATGACCCACAGACACAGCATTCCCAGACTGTATTGCAGCATCTGGCTGCCCAGTGAGGAAAACCGGGGGAAAACCTCTTACAGTAGCATGTAGGACCAAGACAGATTCCAGTCCTCCTCTCCAAAACCTTGCACAGGACCAGCTTTATGAGCTTATGACAGTCACAGCCTGGCCACACTTAAGGAGCAGCTGTATTTGATGGCAACCACAGAGCCATCAGCCTTGGGAGCCCATGGGGCCAGCACAGCCCTTCTTCCATGGTGCAATGGGACTGTTCCAAATCTAGTGACATCAATGCACAGAGACATCTCAGTGCACACAGAGGTATAGGTGCCTGTCTGTCTGGGCACACAACACTGGTAATTTCATGTCAGATGCTCTGAAAACAGGAACAGATGACAGACAAAAGACACATACCACAACTGTGTAACAAAGAAATTACCCTAATTCTTCTCCAATATACTTTGGGTCAAATTCAACTGCAGACAAGGATGATGGAAAGGCTTCCACTGACCTTCTGGGAGATGGATATGATTTCACATAGACACACTAGCATAGGGCACAGCTGTTTAAGTGTAAGGCTGGTACGTTCAGTGAATTTGCAAGCTTGTCTGGTGAAGCCAAAGGATTTGCAATTTCCATAAATCAAGCTCTCCTAGTGGTTTTTTTTCTCTCTTTCAGGTCTCAAAGACACACACACACAAAAAAAACCCAAACCACGGAAAACAGATACACACAAAGAATTTCCTTCATTAAAGTAGGAAAAATCATGAAACACAATGGACTAAAACAACCATCACTCATTCATATGGATGACATATCTGTAGCATTTGCCTTTGTTTTTCATGCTGGTTAAGTATCTAACTTATATTCCTACTGTTGACAGAAATGCAAGTCCTAAAACATGCAGGGTAACAAGCACCCAGGTAGGGTTAGCGCACACGGCTGCACTGACTGAGCTGTTCTGATTACTCCAATGATATGATTTTGTCATAGATCCATTTGTCATAGGTACTACAGTTTCAAAGATACCAGAAATTAACTGTGAACTGCAGCATATAAAGCTAGAGAATAGCTAGCTATCAAAACAAGACTAAAAAAAAGGGGAAAAAAAGCATTTTTAACTTTAAGACAAGAACAAGATTTCAGTAAAGTGATACAGCCAGTAAGCGATAGAAGGACACTGTGCTTAAAAAAAAAAACAAACTAGAAACTAAACCAAACAGCTTTCTTAATTTTTGTGACCCTACATTAGATGACACTTCATTGTGCCTTTTGATCAGAGACAGTACTGACATATTTTCAACTTTTTTTTCCCATTTTGGCCTGAAAACTTTGAATTTTAGCAAAGAATTTAAACAACAAGAGAACCTGTAAAAACTGAGACACAATGCAACCAAAAGCTGTATTAGAGATCTGTCTTTGCTCTGTAAAAGTGTTGTTTCATCAACAAAACTACAAGACAAAGATAAGAAGACATTTATTCTGGCTACTAGAAAATGCAGATGTGAGTCCTAAATTATATCCTGTTTTAAAAAAAAAAAAAAAAAAGCTACAGGAGGGGAAAAAATTTTTAAAGTATTGGAGTCAAAATAGCTTTTTCACAGAGACAGAGAGAAGCAACTTGAATATAAATAAGTGTCCAAAATAGGTCAGCACTCTTTTCTTGGCCACTGAAGTTTGATACTTTTCACTTGAGGTTAGCCTGGACGGTGGTGGCACACACGTTGTAGGGACAGAGGCTGAGTACATGGGCAGCTCTTAGCTTGGTGCAAGACCCAGTGCCCCAAGCTCAGCCCCATGGTGATGGGACAGGGCTCACACCGAGCATCAAGGCAATGGCCACACACTCTGCAGGTGTACCTGCATTTCCCCCAGTTGTAGGGGTTTCCAATAGAACCTGACTCCTGTTCTAGGATGGTTTTGAAATGCTGTGTGTGCACAGCCAATTTTGAGTTTATCAAACAAGAAGAATAAGAGACAGGGGGTTTTCCACAGTCCCCACCAAAATCTACCAGCTCCATGCATTCAGTCCTGAGCATCCTGGCCACAGCCTAGGAGGGAACAGCCATTTGTATCAGAACAGGATTGGGCCATGTATGATCCAGCTACGGTGGGCAAAGCCAGTACCTCCCTGCCAGGGGTTACAGCCCTTTAAAGTAAAGCATAGAGCAGTTTGAGACCCAAAAATCAGGCCATGACGTGCAAAGCATGCACCTCATCTACTCTATCACTGCTTCCGTAGGGGAGGCTGGTGGGAGCAGTGACATCAGGCTGCAGGAGAGTTGCAGGTTTTCTCCTTTTTCCTTAAAAAAAAGAAACAAAACCAGAAAAAAAAAAAGTGAAGAAGTTATTTCTACAGCACTGAAAGGCAAGCCTGCCAGTCCAGCCTCGGCAGCATTCCTGCATAGCTCGGCTTGTTTACCACCAATAAAAAGCCCATTAGTTGCACAATGCGCCTGTTAAAAATAACTCCCAAAAAAAATCGTCACTGGCAAATTAGTAAGACATCAGGATGCACAGACACCTCAGCGTGGTGTTATGGAAACCATAGAGGAGTCACACTTCCCTCAGGAGTTTTTCCCAAGGCAGATGAGCCCAAAGATTTCTCTCCTTTTGAGTGGACCCAGCTAATTTGAAGGGCTCAGGAATAAAATACAGCAGTCACCCAGCCAACCAGTTCAGGGCTTCCGATCAAGTGATTTCCAGAGAAAATAAACTCACCAGGCTTAAATGCCACTGATTTGTATTAATGAGAGTGCAATGTCCCCCTCACGCAGGGGCAGTCAGTGGAGGAGGCCACCATGCATTAAGGCTTCCCCAAAACTTCACACCCCTGCCCAGAGTCTGATACATCAGCAGTAACAGGTGCTGTCTCAGCATACACCCTCCCTGGCCACCCAAGGACCCTGCTTGAAAAGCATCGCTGGTATAGAACCAAAAGAAAGCACAGGGTGAATCATAAGCTGCCCTCCTTTAGGGACTGGTCACTCCTCAGCAGACTCCTGGGGGCACTGCTGGCAAAAGGCGAAAGACCTATATTTCTCCCACATATGTTAACATAAATGCTTTAAAAACAAAAAAATACAAACCAAAAAAACCCCCAACTCCCAGCCCAGTCCCTGATCAGATGAAACGCAAAACTTAGCCTTGCGACACACACCGTTACTCTCAAGCTAAGGAGCCCCCAGCTGCACAGCTCAGACCTTGCAGACAGGGCCTAGATCACTGCTGCCAAACTTGTGCTATTCAGGACTCACTCCAGTGTTGACCCCGGGGTTCACACAGGCAGTGGAAAGAGCGGAGGCACTGCCTGGCTTCCGACATTCCTCCTTGGGCACTCAAGAGCCAAGAACAGAAGGGAAGAAGTAGAGTAAATTCAGGAAGGCACTGTCCTGGGGGTTGTAGACAAAAGACGTGAGGGTTTTTATGATGCTGTCCCTCTTAGCAAAGCCCTTTAGAGACTGAGCAACCTTGAGAGCTGTGCTAAACTCAAAAGCAACGTTGCTTTTCCGTCTGAGCCCAGCAGAGTTACACAGAGACTGCCCCAGCCAAACAGCCCAAGTCCCCAGCATCACCACCAACCCTGCCACTACCTAGTCAGGGAAAACCTGAGGACACCACTTTGCAAGGATGCAGCCTAACTTTATTCACTGTCTCTCCCCATAACTGTGGGGTGTCTTTGACTCCTCTGTAATTAGGGTGGTTTTGCCTTTCCTCCGCATGAGTGCTCACAGCCCCTTCCACAAGCGTTGTCATCCCTCTCCACAGCCCCTCAAGAGGAAGCTCCTTTGGGAACATGCCAAGGAGAGAGACATGTTGAGGACACTGCATTTGTGAAATAGGATGAGGATACCCTTCTGCTCACAAGATGATATGAAGGGACTTCAAAAGCAGCTGCAAATATCCAAGGTGATGAATTACAGTGACCTTTTCACAAAAGAAAGCTTCTCATGCCCAGAGACAGGAGAGCAAATGTATTTTTCAGACATAGACTCGATCCTTCAGATCTGCAAGAATGAAAATGCAGTCGCACAACCAGGTGAGCAAGCACTGGGATAAAGCCCAGATGAAAATAAAGTCACTGGACATAAGAAATAAAAACATCCATCAGCACAAAGGATCCACAGTATCTGCATTACTACTGTTACTAACAGTAACACTGAAAATCCCCAGGACCTAAACACCATGTCAGAAACATTCACCATCCTCAGACTAGAGGATAACAGCTGGATAAACCACACTAACAGACTTATATCCAAGGGAGGAGCTCCTCTCAGCCTGGGTAAGAGAGACAAACAGCCAGCCTCCCTCCCAACTAACACTGAAATTCACTTGATGGAGACAACAGAAGGATAAAGAGCTACAAACAAATCAGTAGTCAGGGTTTTGGCCAGGATGATGAAGATGCTCAGCTGCTTCAACTGTGATCACCTCCAGCTGGAAACTGGTGAAAGCCACTCCCTTCACAGGGTCTCTGTTTCTGAAACCTGCATTATGATTTTAAAGCTACACTCAGGAAGAGCTTTTCCACTGCTGACAAGCCCTTTCCACAATGATTAAACCAGTTAACACCAGTGAGGTTACACTTAAGAAGAGTTTGGCCTGTAAAGGTCCCTACCAGATAAGTTTTTTAACAAATAGCAAAGAAGCCTCTTCAAACAGAGCCATTAAACCACAGTGTGCTTCAAACACACCACAGGGGTGAAGATGGTTGTGGCTACATCAGAACAAGCAGCAGCAGAGCTTCGCTGGACCACTCTCCGCACAGAAACCTCACTGGCCACGGCTCGTGCTGGAGCGCCATCACCTCCAGGCCCATCAGATTTATGTATTCCCACATCATTTAACTAAATAGCTTATGTCAGAGTTTATTAAGATGCTAAAACTCCATCCTGAGGGTGCTTAAAAATAGACCCAAACTGTGATGGCCGGTGACTTGCTCCACACTCATCCCTGCTTCATCTACTGCATCCAAAGCAATTTTGGGGGAGAGGGCAGGGGAGGCGACTCTGTTCCAGCAGATTTCACGCCAGATAAAGAGTCTCGCATCGTCTGTGCTGCTGCAGCGTGACGCCGGCAAGGTGCTGTCAGCCCTGCCGCTGCAAGGCAGCGTGCCAGCACAAACACCGCGGCGGGTGCTCCGGCTGGTTCGGCAGCAACGCAACTGTATCCTCGGGCTGGATCCAGACCGCAGCCTGGCCAGCCGAGCCGGACACGTGCATCTTCAGTGCCAAAGGCCATGGAAACCGAGCTTTGGTTTGCCCTCATTAAGCCGGTTTTGGGTGCAGAGCCACCCTCCAAGCTGGCACAGGGGAGGTGGGGATGCAAGCCCCGGGAGTTTGCAATAAAGGAGATCTGTGTGGCTGGTGAGTGCGAGGTCTCCTGGGAACGGCTTTTACTGGGCTCCAGATGCTGTGGAGTGATTGCTTATATGAAGGCAGGGGAGGCCTCTTTACTGTTTCTCATTTCCTCCTTTTTTGCTCCCCCCCCCCGATTTCCTGGTTTTGTTCAGAAGCACAAGAGAGTCATTCATCATTTTTCTTCCAGCACAAGGAGTGCTCTCACCTCCCCCTCACCCCTAAATCCCTCCCCACCAGAAAAGAGCACACATGCGCCAGCCAAAAAGGCTCGCAGCAGGGAAGGCAAAGCTCCCCGGCTCCTGCAAAGAGCTCTGGCACAAAGGCTTACATTCTCAGCTGGGTTCAGTGGGTGCCAGTCCCCAAAGGGTGAAGGCCAAAACTCAATGACAGCTGAAATGGTAAGTCAGAAAACAGATATCAGCAGTGGAGAAAAGCGATTTGCACCGGTCTGAATTACAGGTGATGCAAAGCAGAGGGGAATTTGCATGCTTAGAAGACAGACAGCGCCTCAGGTGACTGGAAAAAAAGAGCTAAGAGATGAAGGTCCGCACATGTCTCAGCCCATGTGCCCTGATGGTCCCTTGACTTGCTGAAACCTGGGAAAACTTTCCTTGTGGAGTTGCCCCTGCCCTACTCTGGAAACTGGGTAGGCACCAATCCAAGTGAATTTACACCCCTCTACGTGACAGCAAACCACCAGCCTCAGATCTGGGATGGAATTTCAGGAAAGCCCTGTTCTATCTGCAGGAGGGGGGAAAAGGAGCGACTACAGATGCAGACATTTAACCCATTCAGACGGTCAACAACACTCCCAGGAAAACTTCATTGTACGGATTTGCGACAAAGTCCACTTGGGTTCACAGTCACGCTGCTCTCTCCATAGCTTCTTGATGGCCTCTCTTTACCCCATCTTGGAGAGAGTGCACCCGGACTAAAACATCTCAGTACAGCTGCAAGAGAGAAGAGAAGAGAAGCTCTCTCCAAATGCCCTTGAGAAAGAGAGCAAGTAGGAAACCCCCAAAGTAGTTCAAATTCTTGCACATGTCTTTATAAAACAACTGTGAAAACCAGGACAGTGCAAACACCTGGGGTCTGTTTGAGGCCCATTGGTTTGGCTAATGACCTGGAAAAAAAGGAAATAAATCTGGACATACAGAAAATGTTCCAGGTTTTGGTTTTGTTTGGGTTTAACCACAGCAATAACAGCCACCAAATCAAAAAGGTCTGCTTATGATCAAACCCAAGGCTTCTTTTTGGTCCTTTTAGAAGGAAAAGAAACAGAAGATTGTGGTCAGTACTGCAGCCAGTTGGGTGGAAGGGAGCCTGTGTACCAACCAGCAGCTCCATGAGGCACATTTATGGCACAATTTCATCAAGAACTGGAAGAGCAATAAAAACACAAGGCACCAAGAGCCCAGCCAACTGGGACTAAACTCTAAACTGAGCCAGAGATCGTGAAACTCCTGCAGCTGATGCTAATGAGGCTCACCAAGACAAGCTGGATCACTGTGCTCCTTCAGACTCTCCTCCAAACACCACCAGCTTCTTACACCAACTGAAATATCATAATTTTGCAAGACCCAAGTGTTACAGTGCGGAAGCCTAGACAGCCTGTGTTCATGTCTCGGGCAAAGGAAGAGTTTGTGGCCACTTTTGCACATCCTGGGTCACAAGCTAAACTGGTGGCATGCTCTTTGGGACCACTTCTGAGAGTCTGATTGCTCATTCCCTTTGCTTTCTTTAAAGATGCTCAAATGATCCAAAAGATGCTCCCTTTTTTTGCTGCTCATCTTCCTTGACATCTTTGCAAGCTTGTTTTGATGTTCCTTTGTGCTCCCAAGGAGAAAGACCATATTTCAAAGTTACCTGTATAAAACCTTATATTTTGTTTTTTGATGGGTTTTTTTCCTGTGGTTTGGCATCCAAGCCAAAATGATCAGTCCCAAGCAGAAACAAACATGTGGACTCCATTGTGGACTCCAAACTCAGAGTACGTCACCACCTCAGATCCCAGCCTGACCCTCCTACCCCAGCAGGACAGACCCTGATGGCTGCTCTCTCTAGAGTAACAGCAGGTTTCAGCAGGTCTTCACCAAGCCAGACAGGTCAAAATGAGTCTCCCAGCACCCCACTGAAAGAATGCAAAGCAAATCTTAGAGGAGGGGTGGGGAGAGAAGGTGAGGCTAGCAGAAATGCATCAAAACAGAAGAAAAAGTGCAACACTTTATAGCAGGAAAAAAAAATAAACTTGCTGACCAAAAAAACACTATGGGAAAAATGTACAGGGCTCTAGGGAAAAAAATAGCAGCAAAGAAACAAGGCAAGAGGGGCTGGGATGAGCACGCTGGTCTGAATACACATGATCATCATGGGTATAAGGGTGTATATTTTCTTCTTGGCACCAAGGAAATAGGTTCCAGAGGGCGCCCAAATGCCTT
Source organism: Actenoides lindsayi (assembly GCA_025331215.1). NCBI lineage: Eukaryota > Metazoa > Chordata > Aves > Coraciiformes > Alcedinidae > Actenoides > Actenoides lindsayi. The sequence goes on along the minus strand of WTSP01027390.1, from coordinate 1,937 downwards.
TTGCAAAACAGGACCAAGCTCTTGACTACTGGGTGCAGCAACTACTGGGTCAGTCCTTACCTGTCAAGCTCTCATGCCACAAATGTCCAGGCTTCTGCTTTTGGAAAAAGTATTAAAATAAACTCAAAAATATCCCAAGGGGTTTTGCATTGGAGCTTTTTCAGTGTTTTCCTCACCTTGGCATCTTCAAACTATGCAACACAAAGTCCCATCGTGGTTTCTGCAGCATTCATCACTGGAGAAACCAGCTTAGCTGTTCAGTCTAAGAAACTGTCTCTCCTGAGATACAATCCCATCACCAAGTCTTCCAGGACCAAAGGGTAAGTATCCCTACCAACAACACACCCAGCAGTACCAGCCTCATCTTCCTGGACTTCCAGGTGAGGCTTTCACGGTGCAGCAGAGGCCAACCAAATACAGGTGCCCACAGGTATCTGGGGAGGGATGAGATGAATTACATGAATAACAAACAGCCCCCACCCCATGCAGCTCAGACAGCAGCACAGTGGATGTGGGAGAGAAGTGAGCGGCTCAAAACTCAGACAAGCTCCCAAATGAGGCTAGTCGTACACTATTCCAGCTACGGACCTGCATCTTGGCCTTCACAAGGGCCAGGAAAAGTCCTGCATATTTTCTTTAGAAAGGAACACAACAGTGAAAAGCCCCCAGTAGAAGAGTTTTCCTTTCAGCCTGACCTGGACTGTCCTGTGTATCCGCTGCGAGGGCACGGCCACCGGCAGCCAGCTCACCCGCTCAGAGAGGGGAGAAGGGAAGTTAATTTTCACAGCCAAAAGAAAATAGGGAGTTCTTTTCAGATGGCAGGAATGAAACCGTGATGTTTAGTCACTTGCTATTTCTGCTTCCTGGGTATGTCTCTCTACAGGAAAGCCTGGATAGAAGTCTCTACAAGCAGCATTGCAAGACGTGTTTGCCCGTACTTTGGAGTCTAAACTTGCTCCAAGGTTCCTGCACCATCTCCTTGAAGAGCTGAGGGGTTTGGGGGGAGGTTCAGTTGCTGCCTTAAAACAGCTCCATGTGTCTAGCTGGAAAAGGAGCAAACCTGCAACCATAGCCTAAGGCTGCTCAGGGTCTGACTCACCAGCTGCAAACAGCAAAGCCCTGCTCTCCCTGAGACATGCAAGCCAGGACACGATGGCAGCACTGCACCACACCAGCCTCTGCACTTGTGCAAGGCTGGGTTTGGAGCAGAGGGGAACCAGCACCACATCTGCAACTCTGAAGCGCAGCCACTCACCACCGTCACAATGGGGACCTTGCATTTGCTCCACATTGAACTCCAGTGGTGAGCTGACCCTACCTCATGGCATTGTTCTTGCAATGAAGTTAGCACCCCTAGCTGAACTTCCCAGCTCCATCACAGGGACAGCATCTGATCTGCCACGTCCCAGTCCCTGCCACACTGTGGCTACATACCCTGCAGGCACCAGGCATGTTTCCATGGTTGGAGAAGAGAGCAATCCAGCTCAGGGTTACTCCAGTAAGGGCAGACTGCACACCTTGCACAACAAGCCCCAGGTACCAGCATCAGGCAGTCAGCCCAGCCCAGGTCATGATGCTGACACCGCTCAGTCCTGATTTCAGGGATTTCCAAAGCCCAGCCCTGTCTGCTGGATGCTCACAGACGTACCTTCTTTGTTGTCTTAATGCAATAATTGCAGTCTTGCATTGCAGATGCTTTCTGCCACACAGCCTGAAGTCCCACACATTCACAGCTCTTTCTTGGACAAAATTTTGGGAATTCTCCCCATTGCAAACTGTCGTCTATCTGATGGGAGTCATAGAATTGTCAGGGTTGGAAGGAACCTTAAAGATCATCTAGTTCCAACCCCCCTGCCAACAGCAGGGACACCTCCCACTAGAGCAGGTTGCTCAGAGCCCCATCCAGCCTGGGCTTAAAAACTTCCAAGGATGGGGCT
>WTSP01027389.1:0-76426 GCA_025331215.1 Actenoides lindsayi | reverse complement strand
GTTCCGGGGCCAGGTTGGGGGGGGGGGCGGGGGAAGGAGGGGGGGGAGGGGGGGGGGGGGGGAGGAGGGCGGGGGCGGGCGGTGGCCGCCCGCTGGGGAGGAGAAGGGTTTGTCTGGCAGCTGCGGCGCTTCCCCGGCTGCCCGCCGAGCCGCTGCGGGGCGGGTCACGGCCGGGGCGCCTGAGGGGACTTTCAAGCGGCCGGCTGCGGGACGGCGCAGACGCGAGCGGAGGTCCCGCCGCCGCGGCAGCAGCAGCAGCAGCTCCGAGCCGCTGCCGTTCCGCGGGCTGCGTCGGCCGGGGCCGCGGAGGTCTCCGCTTCCTGCCCGCTCCCTCCTTCCCGGCCTGGGCCAATGAGGGAGCCCCACGCCGGCGCTCCGCCGCCTCACGCCCCGGCCGGGCGGGAGCTGGGGGCGGTGCCGCCCGGGCTGGGCGTTGCGCGGCCGGTCAGCGCCTGGAAGGAGCGGGCCGCTGGAGCTGTCGGCGGGGCCGTGGCGCTGGGCCGAGCTGGATGGCAAACGCCGGGCGCGTTCCCCGGCGGGGAGCGGTGACTTACCGGGGAGTCGAGCGAGCTGCTTTTGACGATTTTGGAGATGCAAGGACCTAAGTGAAAGGCTTACCTCCTTAGTACCTTGTCTTTTTTTTTTTAAATTAACAATCGCCTTAGTTTTTTTCGCTGGTAACATATTTTCCTTTCTTTTTTGCAAAGACCGTGGCAGTAGAGTGACAGGCACGGCTTGTCTTCCAGTGAACAGCACCAGGTGTAGAATATGTAATACCGCATCAAAAGAGCGTTGCCCACGAGACACGATGCGCTGACGCAAACTTGTGCCAGGGGAACCTTTCTAACTTTTTGTCTGCTTTCTTGAAAAGGAAACTTTGTCGCAGAAAAACTCCCCTCAGATTAGGTACGCATGATGTGGGTGGCTGAAGTTTCACAAGCAGCTGTTACTGCCACCAAAAAGCGGGGGTCTTTGCTACTGCTTCTAGCCACGTGGTCCTCTACCAGAGCTCCACAGGGGAATCGGGCTCCCTGGCTACTTCACTGAGCCGCTTTAACTCAACTTGGTTTGGTTTTGGCTAAGTTCGTGAGCTAAAGTAGCTCATGGAGATTTGGAGCCACCCCACAGTAAGTGACACAGGTTGAAAGCTAGCAGCAGGATTTGAAAGCAGAGGTGAATACAGATAAAGAGTGAGAACTGCCCTTGCCTTTTGGATTGGTTTGATATCTCAGGAAAAGAAGCCCTGTATTTATGCTAGATTGAGGATTGCAAACAGCACAAAACAAGCATAAAAATGTATTTTTGAGAGTTGGGTGAGCTGGACAGACGTGAGGTAGCATGCCAGTGCCTAATCTGGATGAAAGTTGTAGCATCTGTGATGCACAGAGATGGTATTAATGAGAGGCATTATACCTTAGTTGCTTTTCTTGTACTTCTGAGAAGTTCTGCACAAGCCACGTGTCAGGCCCATTACTTCAGTGGATTCACAGTGGTTCAGAAATGAATCGCAGAATTGCCTAGACTGAAAAAGACCTTTAACATCATTGAGTCCACTCAGTAATCTGACCCTGACAAGTCCTGGACTAAACCATATCCCCCAGCACTATGTCTGCAGGACTCTTACATACCTCCAGGGATGGTGACTCCACCACTGCCCTGGGCAAGCCGTTCCAATGCCTGATAACCCTTTCAGTAAAGAAGTTCTTACTAATATCCAATATAAACTTCCCTTGACACAACTTGAGGCCATTTCCTCTTGTACTGTCACTTGTTACTTGGTTGAACAGATCAATCCCCACTTCTCTACAACCTCCTTTCAGGTAGCTGTAGAGAGCAATTAGGACTCCCCTAAGCCTCCTTTTCCCCAGGCTAAACAGCCTCAGTTCCCTCAGCCACTCCTGATAAGATTTGTTCTCTGAACCCTTCACCAGCTTTGTTTTTCCCTTCTCTGAACGCTCTCTAGTACCACACTGTCCTTCTTGTAGCGAGGGCCCCAAAACCTAACACGGTACTCCACTACCAAGTACAGGGCTAAAATCACTTCCCTGGTCGCACTGTTCCTGATACAGTTCTTTATGAGGGCTGTTAATTAAAAGGAGATTGCTTTTTGCAAAGAGATGGAAGTTCATAGCAAGGTTTAAATTGGGAAGTTTTGGTGTTTTTCTTCACCAGCAGAAAAAAAGCTGATAATATCAAAGAAAAAAACCCCTAAGATTAGTTTTAACAAAATGATATTTTAATGGACTCATTTTCAAACTGGAATAAATATAAGAGCAAGAAGTTTATTAGCAAATAATATTAGTAAAATTTTTATTTCATGAGGATTTGAGGTTGACAGCTGATTTCCAACCTGCTTATGGTATTTCTCTTTGTGGAGGGTAAGTTTTGTAAATTGGTGAGCTTTGTGAAGACGTATGAAAATATCTGCTGTGTCTTCTGTTATTTTCCAGTTTCCTTTTTCTAATGTGGTTTAGTGTGGCAATGTCAGATACTTCCCCAAATGCATATGTACAATATAGCCTTCCAAAACAATATGATTTTCCATAACATAGAAGAAAAGAAGCATTTTCTTCATAGTCATACCTACATACGTCCCAGTGAGAAACATTGTAAGTTGTGTGAACTGTAAACGTGAACTCTGCTTTATCAGAATGGCCAGAATGTCTTGTATGAGAGTGAGCACTAGAGGCTTTTTTTTCTTTTTAATGGAAAGCTGAGAAATTGAAGAAGTTGAAAATGGTTGCTAGCAGACAACTGTGCTGCCAGTGTTACAAATAGCTTTATTTGGGGATGGCTAACACATATTTGTACCTAAAATGCACTACCTTTCTTTTTAGTAAGATAGGTACAGACTTCTGTTAAGAGGAAAAAGTCTGTCAGTTACAGTTTAGACCACTGTGGTGGCAAGGCTTGTCATTTAAAGCCTGGGCTCTGTGATTTCTGGAAGGCTGGTTTTATTTTGTAATATTCATTTCATTTTAGCAAAAGTATTTCAAAGAAAGAACAGAAAATGGATGAGGTAAATAACTAATAATTTATGTAATGCATGGAGGAGAAATAATGAGAGAGGATAACCCTGTGTTTTGTTTTGTCTTAGAAAAAATGTGGAAGATTTCACTGGACCCAGAGAAAGAAGTGATCTGGGCTTCGTCACGTTTGACATTACTGCAGATATCCTTGATGGGAAAAAAAATGGTTTGCAAACGTTTTGAGTTAAGAACATCCTGACGTCTGTTTTTGTTACCTTATAATCTCCATATATTCAGGACTTGAGGAAAACTGCCAATTTGTCTTGTACTTTTCACTCTTTTAGGTTTTTATTTTACATTGCATGGGTAGTAAAATAATACTTGGAAGAGCTGTTCTGCCTCTGGTAGATGACACAGGAGAAGGTGTTTTCTTTTTTTTTTTTTTTAATGCCTTTTTTAAATCAGGCTCTAGTTGGATCTAAAAATGGGAAGTGCAGTTTAACATCTAGCCAGTATTGCCGTTAAGTGGAGTTGGTATTGGTGGTTTGAGGTGTGAATTATTTACGAGGTTTGTACAACATGCTATTTTGACTGTCATACCAAATCTAGAAATTCCAATGCACCTTTCAAACTTGTTTCATTCTGAAGCTTTTAAAGTTTTGCCCACATAATAGTTGCATACAAATACCTGTATTCCTTTAAAAATAAGAAGACATTGTAATCCTTTACTTGCTTAGATACTAAACTATTGAATTTTTAGCACCGAATAGCATGAAATTCCTTGGGAACCCTCTGAGGTACTACAAAGCATATCATGTAACTTTTTGTCCTCTGTTATTGCTGTTACCTTTTCGCAACTCTTGATATGTCTCTGCCTCCCTGTTAGTCTGGTTTTTATTGGGGAGAGTTGCATGTGGGTGGTTTTGATTTTGTTTTGGGTGGGCTTTTTGACAGCAGAAGGGAATAATTTCTATGCTTTAGGGTTTTGATATAAAAACAATTTGGTGTTTTTCTGCAGAAGTTGGTACCAAACATGAGACAGCTTGCTTGACCTCAGATGATTACACTAAACCTGCTTTGCAGCTGAGCTGAAATTCCTGGGATTTTTCCCTGTCTGCTGTTTTTTGTCACTGTGTTAGGCAAGACATCGATTACCTCTGTGTTGCAGTTTCCTTGTTTTGCAGATTACGTTGTGTAAGCAAACCAAACAAAATACAAATCTCGAATGTGTGTGAATGCTGCATAAACAGGTTAACCAGATGTTTGCAGGTGTGTGTTGTACAGGAATAAGAGGGATTTTTTTTATTATTATTATTATTTTCTGTCAGCTGGAAGTAGGAGAGGTGAGCTCCTAGGTGCAAGATTTACCTCTTAAATGCTTATACAGATTAAAACCAGAGACTAAAATTCTCAAGTAGGTGGACTGAATTGCCTGCAGGAAGTGGCAGAACAAGGCAGGGCAGGACCTCTAAAAGACATATTCTTATACAAGGATCAGTCTGCAGTATGTGGACGTACAGATTCCATCTTTTAATGACTTTCAATAGTGGCCATACTTTTTTAAAACTTTTACAAAAAAAAGTTCTCATTGAATCTTTCATGCCTGGCAATAAATAAACCTTGCAGTGTGTAGAGTTGTAAAATATAACTGGTATTCCAGTAGGGTTTTTTTAGGCAAAATTTGTAAAGAGATGCTGGTACATGGGTTCTTTTAACTAATAGAAACAAGCTGTTAGTCCTAGGAAGAATTAAATAAAACGTCAGAAAAAGAAACGAGGGAAAGGAAAGGGGAGGAGACAGTTTTAACAAACTCTTTTGCTTAGTTTGTAGCTAACTAGTGAACATTAAGAAATCCTGCAAAGGAGATCTTCAGAATCTTGTCTGCTGTTTTGAGCTAGATGATGAAAAATGGTCAAGTAAAGTAGCAACAGCAGTTAAGTAATTCTTTACTTACTTGCATCTTGAATTAACAGCTTAAAAGCATGATTGAGCCTTGGGATGAGTGGAACAAGATAGCACAGAGTCCGCATCTGGTTGGGGAATAAGTTTAAATTATTCTTTGAGATAGTGGTAAATGGAATAAAAAAAGAGGTCTGGCAAATAAAAGGTTACAGCTAATCTTTATTGTGAGTTGAAAGGTCTTTTCCTCAGCGGTCACATACGGTGTATTTTATTGCTAAATAAACACAAGTATTTAGAATATCAGTTCTATTATACTGATGGTCTCAAATGGAAGTCATCAGCTCTTTAGTATTAATGAAAAATCTGAGCAGAGTTTTGTTCCAGTCTAATAAGGTGACTTTCCTTGTAGTAAGTAGGTAATTGTTTGCTCATTCCTGGTGTCCCTTCTTATATGAAATACTTCCCATCCACTAACTTCATTAAAGTGAGTGTTACAGGCTCTTTGAACTCTACACTCTCTGTGCTTTTGTATTCATGTATTATTTAATGCTGTTGCATCTCAATCCACAATTGGGTACCAGGGTTCTTTGACAGTATAAATAATGGCTTTGAAGATGCTTGCTGAAGAATTCTATTTTGCCTTTAGTGTTTAAGGTTCTATAATAGATTGCAACCATAATCTGCTGCTAGACAGTGTCAAATCATTGGAGGAAAAAACTGTTGGATTTCTTAAGTAGTATAAAAAAATTTCCAGACCAAAAACCTGTTGCTTTAATATGATTAAAATACAATTTAGAACTTACATAAGTGCTCTGGTTTATAAATAAGATGAGGTATGTTGAAAGGTAAAAACTCACTGTAATTATCATTGTCTGTTTAGATCTGGTAAATATAAAACAAGGTTATGGAAGTACAATATGGTATTTTTCTTAACTCTCATACATCTGCAGAGTATATTTGACTGGAATGTTAAACAATTGTTTCTATATTTGTCTGCAGAATATTCAACGAAAAACAATGTAAGTATCAAAAAGAAAGTTGAAGCAATTACCCTTTTTGTATTGCAGCTATTTTTAACATTCTGAAGTTCTGCTGGGAAGAGTTAAGGCACCAGCATTTCCTACTAGCTGGGACTGTTTTTACTGGCCTTCATGACTGTTATTTTCTTGACAGTTTAACTGCAGGGTGGGAAGTTCACCCTCATGAAGCCTACCTTTATATGTGCCCAGCAGAACGGGAGAAGAACACATGCCTTGTTCACTTGCAATAGTAGACTGTAAATGAGAGGTTTTTTTCACTTATTTGCTCTGTCATTTTTACTTTTTCCTACTTACTCACCCTCCCCTGCCCCATTAGAAACAAGATAACGGCCTTTGGTCTGGCCAAGGTGTGCTGTGTCTTTTGTTCATAGATCACAGGTGGACAGGTTGTACGAACAATGCGAAAGACACATCCCAAATTCTTAAGTATTTGAAACTTTATACTGTTCTTTTAAGTAGTTAGGAGCTAAGCAGTCTTAGTATCTTATAGAACAAGTTAGAAAAAATATTTCTCGCTATTTGTGGAAACTAGTGATTTGTTTCTTCTTTTAGGTTTGGTTTGGGTTTTTTTTTCCAAATAAGACAAAGAAGTCCCAGACCCTAATAAAGAACCCTGAAAACTATTTTAGTGCAAACAGAATATCCACCAATATGTAGAAGATAATAAAGGTACTTTGGGGTGGGGGAAGTAGGGAGCTAGTTTTGTGTAGCAAGATTAAAAAAAACAAACCCTAGGCCTTCTCTATGTCCTTGAAATCACAGCATCACAGAGGTTCAAAGGGACTTCTGGAGATCATCTGGTCCAACCCGTCTGCCAAAGCAGGTTCACTTAGAGCAGGTTACACAGGAACACACCTAGGCGAGTGTTGAAAGTCTCCAGAGAAGGAGACTCCACAACCTCCCTGCGCAGCCTGTTCCAGTGCTCCATCACCCTCACAGTAAAGAAGATTTTCCTGATGTTGAGGTGGAACTTCCTGTGTTCTAGTTTGTGCCTCTTGCCCCTTGTCTTGTCTCTGGGCTCCACTGAAAGAGACTGGCCCTGGTGTGACCCCAGTAGCTTAAACTAGAATGCAGTGGTACCATAGCTTATGCTTGCAATTCAAGTAGAGATTTTTTCTGTTAAAGTTGGAAAAATATTAAATGCCTAGGCAGTGTCATTATAGCTCAATTTAGTTTCTTTGAAAAGAAGCCTAAATACTGCTTTTAAAGTGACTTAACTTTGGAATTCAAAATGAAAACCCACCACATTTTGTAAGTCATCAAAAGCTTATGACTTTTTAATGGCTTGCTTTTGCTTTATTGAGCTATTCGTTTCCATTTATTTTGTGCCACACTTCAGTGTGTAGTAGCACTAGTTTTCCTCCCTGTATTGTTTTTTTTTAATTAGGGATGAACTTCAAGCATGTACTTCAACTTCAGGGGTTTTTAGATGAATAATGCTATGAAATTCCAATGACTGAATATGATCTTGTAAGGTACCTTGCTGACTTAATTGCAATTGTATTTTTAGGCTCTAAACCAAGTGGTCCTTTGGGACAAAATCATGTTGAGAGGAGATAACCCTAGGCTGTTCTTAAAAGACATGAAGTCAAAATACTTTTTCTTTGATGATGGAAATGGTCTCAAGTAAGTAAATCCTGTTTATATTGTTATTATTATTCATGGTGTCTTGATTTACTTGCATACTTTGCATTTTATATGTTTTCATTGCAGTGGTAAGGTACCTACATTCTGATATTCTGTCAGTCCATTGCATCTTTGTGGTTTGATGGTTAGAAGGTGACTTTGGTATACAAGATAGTCTGTTTCTGCTGTAGACTAGAAGATAGAGCCTAATATAGAAGATAGAACCTAATATGAGCAATAGCTTCTGGGTTTCTGCTTCCAGTATTCTTGCCTGTAAAATTGGTTCCATGATGCGCTCGACTCCAAAGGAGTTAGGTGACAGTGAAAAATACCAGTCTTGTCTGGAAAATAGGTAATACTGCATAAAGTAACTACATAAAATTAAAAAATCCATTGTTTCTCAATCAGAAAAACAATTTGTATTCTAATTTGTTTACTATCAGTAATTACTAATTAAGTTGGTTAGTTTGAGTATCTGTGTTAATAGTCTTTGTTGCTTTTGCAGGGGGAACAGGAACATCACTTTGACTCTCTCCTGGAATGTTGTACCAAATGCTGGCATTCTACCTCTTGTAACAGGATCAGGACATGTATCTGTACCTTTCCCAGATACCTATGAAACAACAAAAAGTTATTAAATTATAATGCTGAATCCTAAGCAAGATATTTTTATACTTGTATATTGTGAATAAGTTTTATCACGGTTTCTTCTCACATCCCATGCAACCCTTCAGTGAAAGGTACTTAATTTCCTCAGGTCTAATAGCATAGGAAAGGAAGTGAAAGTTCAGGGTGGTTTTGGTTTTTTGGTTGGTTTTTTTTGATAAAAGATGAAAGCTGAAACTTAAGGGAAAGATCAATTGCATAATAATGGTTTGGGGGGGAAACTGAGGATTTTTTAATTATTCCCCCCCCCCCCCCTTATCCTGGCCATATGGGTATAGATCTCCTTTTCTTTTCAATAAACATTTTTAAACCAGAAGATAGTCTTATGGTGGTTTTTTGAGGTACTGATATAGTTGTTTAATCTCTAGAGCTCACGTACACCTTCTGGAGTCAGTTTCTGTGAAGTTTCCTCCCTGCCTGAAGGAAATTATTTCTTAAATAACTAAATTTTTAATAACACCTGTCCTGCAAGGACAGGCTGAGCAAGTTGTGGTTGTTCAGCCTGGAGAAGAGACAGCTCTAGCAAGACCTTATTGCAGCCTTCCAGTGAAGGGAGCCTACAAGAAAGCTGGGGAGGGACTTCTTACAAAGGCTTGTAGTGACAGGACAAGGAATAATGATTTCAAGTTGGAAGAGGGTAGATTTAGATTAGAAATTAGGAAGAAGCTCCTCACTGTGAGGGTGGTGAGACACTGGAAGAGGTTGCCCATGGAAACCGTGGATACTCCATCACTGGATGTGTTCAAGATCAGGTTGGATGGGCCCTTGCACAGCCTGGTTTACTGGGAGGTGTCCGTGCCTGTGGCACGTGGTTTAGAACTACGTGATCTTTAAGGTCCCTTTCAACTCCAACCATTCTATGATTCTACGAAATGGCTATTCTGTTTATAGCATTCTGCTAAATGGCATGCTTAGCATGTTGCCATAAGGTAAGCTTGGTCATCTCTAGGACTGCCAACAGCTACTTTGAAAACTGGTAGTTCATTGTCTGTCACTCAGCCTATAAATCTTGTTTTGAATGCCACTGATGTAGCCCACATGCAATTCTGTATTACAACATTCTAATAAATACTTATGATGTAGCTCACTGGAAGAATATTAAGTGCATTAAGCATAAGTCAGTAAGAAAAATAAAAGCTTTAGTTAAAGAAAGACTGTTTACAAAGCAACTGCTGGATTTTTATTGGGATCTGCTCAGCAAGAAGGATGAACATGCTTGTTCCAGAGGGGGCATGGACAACTAATTAATATTAGAGGGACCCTTTGATAGCAAGGAATGGGACAGATGGGAAAACATTTAAGAAATACAGGATGGGAGCATGAAGAAATATAGACAAGTTTACCACCTTGAATATGGATATGAGTCTACCTCTAAGTCTTCCTGATTTGCATCAACCAGGAAAGGTAGCAAGCAGGATGTGGCAGTTCCAGTCAGCATCTCTGCTGAACATGTGACCTCTGTGGCTGCACATCCTGCTCTTTCTGTCCTTCACTCAGCTGCAGCTGCTTGTCATAGTTGGGAGGACAGAAAGAAGAAAAGGTATTGGGATTGCCTCTGTTGGTAATGATGGTTTATACTGATTGACTAGTGGTTTTGCTCATCATGCATCCAGGAAAAGGAGCACTTGCCACTGTCACCTTCCTGACATAGTTCTTGAACTAATACACATGTCCAAACAAAGTACAGCAGCAGCTAATTTTTTGCCAGATGTCAAATGTTTTCAATGTGCTGGGGACGTTTGAAAAGAGCAAACATAATCTGCAATTAAAACTACGAGGTTTTTCAATACTGCAAATCAGAGAAAGACAATAGGAAAAAATTATGAGAATTGCAGTGTGACGAACCTTTCAAAAGAAGAGATGCAAAAACTTGGAGCAGTCTCCCCCTTTGTTGTCAGTTTGCCTGAGAGTTGCCAAATTTTGAGGAAGCCAACTTGCTTTGAAAAAGAGATCTTTTAATTGTGAATTATCCTTCAGTCACTAGTCCATTCTCCATGTGTATCAATTACAGGAGTGTCGAAAAAATTTCCAAAAAATTACTTGTCTTTTTACAAACACTTTTTTTTGAAGTGTGGAGACTAAAGAACTATTTTCGCAGGCATATTTTAGGACAGTTTTTCATTTGTATCCAGCATATATACATGTATTTCTGCTCTCTGAACTCGTTCTATTTTCCACAAACTAGTAGAGTTGGCACACTGAAAGACATCCTATTTTTTCTGTGCTTGATATCAAATGTACATATTACTCTAAATAGAAAGCTTAATACTATTGTACAGAAGGAAAACAAATTATTTTTTTTTTTTTAGAGATAATTGGGCAAAGTTCTGTTGGGTTTTTTTTTTAATTTCCAAGTAAGCAATTGGTTTATTCATAAATTATATTCCTGAAATTTTTACTGAAACATTTCTTGTGGCTTGGCATTCATCCGCTTCCCTGTATTCCTTTGGCAGTGCTCTGCCAATGAATATAAAGGCTGTCTGTGAAAAGGTGTGTTAACTACAAAGACAAGGCTCGGCTCTCAAAAAGCCCTCAGTGATAAATCTACCTTCTTTTCTCCAAATAGTATGTTCTTCTCAGGAGAGAGCAGCAGAATTTTAAGGCACTAAAACTGTAGCTTCAAACATAGTCCTTGAAGCTATTCTAGCCTTTCCCAGTGAAGAGAAATTACAGTGTTTGAGGTAAGCACTTTAGAGTGACAAAGAAGAAGCCATCACTGATCTTAGTTCCAAAGTCTTAGCAGAACTCAATTTTACCCTAAGGGAAAGGCCAGCAGAGATGAGCACTTAAATGCTACCAAAATAGCCTGCTCTGTACTTCTCAACTACCGAGTGGGACAGGATGCTCTCTGTTCTTTTCTTGGTTCACAGAGCAAGAAGGCAAATTCCTCAGCTGGTCTCTTTAAAGCCTTTTAAAAAGTAAAATGACTACTGTATTTTGTTGTTACAATTATCTAATCATTTATAAAAAGGAGGCTTTTTTATGGAAATAAATGACATTTACTTCCTTACATCTTATAAAAAGAAGTAGTAGTATTGCTGGCAACTGATTATTAGATGCATTGCTAACTAAATAATGATGGTTTATGTAGTCATGTCTACAAAAGATGTATTCCCTAGCAACTCATTTACTTAATGGGAAAAGTCTTTAAACACTTCTGCAGCAAATTTGAACTGAAAACACCTCTGATGCTTTTCAGTTAGCTATTGAGGTTCTGGAGACAGGAATTCTTGTCTAAGAACCGAAAAATTAAAACTCTCAAAGTGGCCTGGGTTTCCATTTACTGTGGACAGCACAGCATGACATGGAAAGCCCTGTGCAGGAAGGGGAAATAACTTTTTAAATCTGTATTTAAAGCTCTGCTCCCTTGCACGTTGTCTTATTTATGGATTGGGACTATAGATACTGAAAATAGACACTGAGCAAATAAATTCTATAGATACGGAAAATAGACACTGAGCAAATAAATTACTTCTAGGTATCGGTTGTTTATTCTTAGTTTATTCTTGATAAGTTTCTTCTGAGCAATGGAATTACAACTAATTATTCTATTGCTTAAAAGACAGATTCAAGTAGAGTTCCTGCATTACTTTTGGACTACAAATGTTCAAAACGTTATGCTTCTGAAAATTATTTCAAGAGAAGTCTTGCAGGAACAGTTCTGTAAAATGAAAGCTACTTAGATTGAAAAGTCAGGTATAAGAGGAGCAATCTTCCTCCAAATTTGTGTCAGAAAATAACTAGAAAATAATTATTTGTAACTCTTTGATATTTAAGGAATGTTATTCTAGTTTATTTGAATTCTATGTTTTGGAAGACAACTGAGATTTTCTGAACTAAACCCAGTTTAAAACTTTTTGAAATATTTAAAACTGTTTTTGAAATATTTAAAACTTTTTATGCAAATGGACAAGCAAGCAGGCATATACTTGTAAATGCTCATATTACAGTAGTCACATCAGGTATATTTTTATTAAGCACAAAAAATCCAACACTTAGCTTGAACAAGCCAAACTGCTGCTGGATCTTTTTCTGGTGCCCTCCACCACTTCCATGGAAACAGTTTTGTGAATCTGCACTTTCTTGGGAGATGAGGCACAGGTAAAGACAAAGTAGGCACTTCATTTTTAAAGCTCCTTTTTTTTCTTTACTGTTGTGTCACAGTGATAATTCCTTTTATGCAAGTCATTATTTTATTTATTAACTAATTGTTGTTCTTAGGAATTATTAATTCACTTTTATGGCACATCGTCAGAATTCTCTCTCCCTTCTTCTGCCCCACCCGATTTACTCCAACAGAGTTGCATTTATTTCTTTTTCCAAATGTTAATGGTCTAATAATGAAATTCTATATCCTCCATGCACAAGCTGTTGAGAAAACAAAGAGAAAACACTGAATCAATATAGTTACATTATCCAGATTACAAGCTGTTGCTTCAAAATAAAAAATGATGGAGCCCAGTACATCATTAACTGTCCTCCTCCTCACAATGATAGGGCAGCAGCCTAGGGGCTGAGGTGGGAAAGATTTATTTTGTGGTTGTTTATGCAATAGTATTAATGTAAGTGAAGCTATCCTGGCTGTCCTGAGTGTGTTAGTTGATCCACTAAGTGGTAAATTCATATTCCACGTAACTCTGTTTCAAAAGTTAAAATTACATGCTGTAACACAGAGTGGGAGAACAGTTTCCAAAACTGAAGTAAGGTCCCAAAATTCTGGTGGCTTATTTGCCAGAACTTAGGCAACAGATCCATTAAATCTTCAGGTATATGTAGTGGATATGACCTTGTAATACAGTTTAGGGATAGAGTGTTATTTGCTAGATACAGTCTTAGGAGCATAGAGTGGTAGCAATAGCTCTAGACACTGAGTAAAGCTAAACCTCTAACCAAAGTATTCTTATTTTTTTGGTTTGGTAGGGATGAGTAGTAGATGAAGGGATAATTGCCAGATCACACTAATACTCTAGTGAGGCTCTTCAGAGTGGGTCAGGGCACCGAGGACAGTGGTACGAGGTTCAACAAGGTCAAGGGCCGGGTCCGGCGCTTGGACCACAACAACCCCAGGCAGCGCTACAGGCTTGGGGAAGATTGGCTGGAGAGCTGCCTGGGAGAAAGGGTCCTGGGGGTGTTGATGGACAGCTGTCTGAACACGAGCCAGCAGCGTGCCCAGGTGGCCAAGAAGGCCAGCAGCATCCTGGCTTGTATCAGAAAAGCAGGACTAGGGAAGTGATTGTGCCCCTGTACTCGGCACTGGTGAGGCCCCACCTCGAATACGAGGCTTAGTTCTTGGCCCCTCACTGTGAGGACATTGAGGTCCTGGAATGTGTCCAAAGAAGGGCAGAAGCTGGTGAAGGGTCTGGAGAACAAGTATTATGAGGAGCAGCTGAGGGAACTGAAGCTGTTTAGCCTGGAGAAAAGGCTGCTGAGGGGAGACCTTATTGCTCTCTGCAAGGAGGTTGTAGAAGTGTGGAGGGTTGGTCTGTTCTCCAGGTAACAAGCGATAGGACAAAAGGAAATGGCCTCAAGTTGTGTCAGGGAAGGTTTAGATTGGACATTAGGAAAAATTTCTTCACCGGAAGGGTTGTCAAACTTTGGAACAGGCTGCCCAGGGAAGTGGTGGAGTCACCATCACTGCAGGTATTTAAAAGTTGTGCAGATGTGGTGCTTAGGGACATGGATTAGTGGTGAACTGGACAATGCTATGGTTAATGGTTGGACTCAGTGATCTTAAATGTTTTTTCCAACATAAACAATTCTATGATTCTGTTTTTATAGCCTTTAGTGATGCTTAATGGTAAGATGATGATTTAACAATCAGTAGAGTTATCTGATATTTATATTCTTCATAGTTAAAGAAAGCTTTCTGTATTGTATTTAATTTCGTCTCGTTCCCTGTAGGTATCCTATTACATAAATTCATGCAATGTAAAGACATGAGAGCAATTTTATCTGCATAATCTTATGTACAGGTCTGAAAGTGGATTTTGTCTGAATGACTTTATACTGTAATAGTCCTGAACTGAGTAGGAAGTATTACAAATACTGCTTTCTAATGATGTCCAAGTGCTTTTTGCCAATAACTTTATTTAAAAGGAACTTTCTGCTCTTAAGCTGGAAGTGGTTGGAGAATTTGTTGCGTGCAATTTAGCATACGTCTCTGAAAACAGTGGTTCAGTACAGGCAAAAATTCATGTACGTTTTATACTTAGAGTTGCAGCTTTTTACCATTGGCTTTGGGTCTTAAGAATTGTGCTGCTTATAATTGCTAGAAATCCAAGAAGGTGGATGACATAAACTTCTGAAAAGCTCCAAGTGCTGTATTTTGGAAAAAGTACAAAGCAGTCAATAGTTCTTTGATGCTCTGGCATCTAGAGTTGCCATTTTTCTGTCACAGGAGAAGGGAAAAAAAAAAAAGAAAAGAAAAAAGAAAAGCCTCATATCTGGAAAGAAATGTAAACCATTGACTCGGTGATAAAGTTTATAATTGTTCTTATTCTGCATTTGAAAAACAGCTGTATGACAGGATGTGAAGTTAATGAGTTGAAGGGTGTCTCATTAGCTTGATTGGAAGCCTAAAAGCAGAAGTCTGTGCCGCTTCAAGAATGTGCTGCCACTTAGTTTTAGAATTCCAAATAACATCTTTGACCCAGACATAGGATATATGCTTGTGAGTTTTAATGGTTTTTGCCTCTCAACAAGCTGGTTTTTAATGCACTTCCTTGCCATATAAACAAAAAACCCTTCCCTCTTTTACTGTTGAAAAAAGCAACAATAACGAATAAGTAGAAATGCTGTCAGAGCAACTCCCTATCATGCTGTTCCAGATTAATGTTAAGGTATACTATGTCTGAAGTCTCTAAAGGTAAAAAGGGTTTGCAGATTCAACATTTTTCATTTTCTCAAAATGGATGGGATTTGTCCTTGCAAATATTTAAATCTTCCCAAACGATATTGTTATAAAAAGTTAATGAAACTTTTTTTGTGGCATAAATACTTATAGGTGTTGTCTTTGACTTGGTGAATAGTCAGAACTAATTTTTTCCCTGTCCCCTGTTTTTATAAGTTAGTGATCTGAAAAGCAACTGCTGACTTCCTGAAGCTGGACAGTAGGCCACTCCTCAAAGGCAGATAATTCCATATAGGAACCCATCAATATTCATCAAAATTAATGAGTGTCTTCAGATAAAATATGTCTGTTTTTTTCCTGGATAATTGGCATAAGAATATTAATGTAATGAGTTCCTTGTCATGTCTCTCTTTTTTTTTTTTTTTTTTTTCTTTTAATACTCTCCCATCTGGAGGAGGAAATCATTTAATTGCTATAAAATTTCTGATTATTTTTTTTTCATGTTAAAGAAAACAAATAACGTGGAACTTCCATTTTTATTTTACATAACAAACTGCTATCCTTTCAGAAAGACCCAATAACTATGCATGGTATATACGTGCATCTGTAGTTCAGTGTAATCCTTCAAGAATGGGACAATACCAGGGAATTTTAGCAATTTGGTTTCAGTGCTGCTTATATGTCTGGGGAAACTGTCAAACACTGAGACTTCTCTGCCCAGTTCTACTGGGTGCAACACCAATTTAACACTTTTCCTCCTGAGAAGCTATAGGAGGTATAAATGACTGTTTTCCTGGAGCTAACAAGTGAAGATTTTTGCTGTCTCTGATTTTAAATTATTGTTGGGTTTTTTCCTCTCTCTTTCTTGTTTTGTTTTGGTTGTTTTCCTTCTGCCAAAGAGAATTACAGATAGTTTGCCTTCAGAAAACTGATATACATTTGTCATTAAATTCAAGGTAACTCTTCTATGCTCTCTTTTTGACAGTGTTGTAGCAAATTATAGCTTTTACATTGCACACCACCAGAACACAACAGATGTTCTACCAGATTTTAATTCTGTTTTATGTTTTTTGTTGATACAGAAGAAAAAAAAGAGAAAATAAAAATGGATGGAGGCAGTAGCTTTTACTTTCTTTGTCCTCTCCATTTCACTGGATTCATGGTGATGCTTCTACAGGACAAGAGAAAATCTTGTCAAATAATTTATTTTTCTTCGGAATGAAAGATCACTTTCTGTGGCTGAAGGAATTCTGATATTTGATATCCATACAGGCTTTCAGTAAAGGTTGGTTGTTAACTTAGAAAGTTTTGAGGTTTGGTTTGTTTTTTTTTTCACCTCTAAACTTTGTCAAAGAGAGCATTTTTTTTGTTACTTCAATATTAAAGATTTCACAAAATGTTTTACAATTTCCCTATGTATATTCTTTCTTTCTCTTTTCTGGTTGTGATCCAGCCAGGTTCACTTTCATTCTGATATGCTGGCCCCTTCATGCACAAAATGAGTTTCTGAATTGTGTTTTACCAAGACATTACACAGTTGCTTCATAAGATCACAGATGCTTAGATACTGTAAAACTGAGTCCTACGTACTTATACTGATAAGTCCCCAGATTTCTGAAAAAGAACCCTGCAACTCATGGAAGTGTGAAAACCTGAAAGCCTTCAGTTTATCAGTCTTGGGGTGAGGCAGTCCCCTTTTGCTCCCTTTTCTAGTGCAATGTACCTTATTTTCTCCCATGTCTTTGCTGGCTCCTAAGAAGTCTTAAAAAAAGTACCTTTTTTTGTAGCCTTTGTGTTTTTCAAGTCAGCATTTAAATGGGCGTTCCTGTTGTTTCAATTAGCAATTTTCTTTTTTGGTAGTGTGACTGAAATATTACAGAACAATGTAGAAATTGCTTTCTAAAAAAAATGTCCAATCTAAACATAAGAGAATGTGAAGTACAATAGCACTATTTTGCCTCTGCTAATTTATTAAAAATAACGTGCACAAAAATCATGTTGAGGACTGGATTTGATCATTCCTACAGGAAAATTCTGTAGGAAATCCTGAGACACTACCTTGCATCTAACAAGTAAAAGCCCTATTGATGCAGTTTGGTTTTGAAACCTCATTACATCGTTACTGTAATGATGTAAATCTTTTTATTTGAATAATTTACATATTTTAAAGCATCTTCCTTGGTTTAAAACCTAAACTAAAGACAGTTTGATTCAGCAAGATACAGTTTGTATAATTACCAGCAGATGTCAGACATTCACTTTACAAAACAGCTGAGCTTGAAAAATGTCCATTTTCACAGTGGGATATAAGAAGCTTTGTTTTTAAATTTAAGTGCATAATACTATTGTGCAGCTTTTTACCCATTAGACTTCAGAGATTTTAATGTAATGAATGCCTTCTCAGGGTGTTTTGTATTAAACAGTGCTGGGCTTAATCTTAATGTGACCTCTTTTTGAATATTTGACATATTTACGAGTACCATATGTAATATGATAAAAAATCAGTCTAAATGATATACATGAGTATGTAAGTGGCATCCTTGCATTTGTCGTCTCTAGACACTAAATGTCTGGTGACATTTAAGATAGTATTGTTTAGTTATCCCTGGGATTTGACCAGTCATCTGTTGCAAATGAAAGAATCCTTACAGTTGAAGTCCATGGCAGAGTCATAACTCTCTGATATTACTTTTGGCTTCTCTACAGATATTTCATGGACCAAAGAAGAAATTGCAGATGACAAAACTATGCTAATGTGTTTCAAAATTTGAAGGAGCAATGGTTGTTTGTCTCACAAGCACTTTGCAACCTAATTCATTGTGAATGTAAGTTAATTTTTTCAACTTGGAGTTGTATGGGTAGGGCTTGCTGTAGAGAATGACATGACTGGACAACATCATCTTCTTTCTGATGCTTTCCTGTCATGAATATATTTAAGGCAATTTTCAGTGCATTTATTAACTGCCTGTTAAAAGTTTCCTGCAGGAAACAAAATAAAAATATTTTTCCTGAGTATTTGGGCAGTAGAGCAGGAATAGCTGTCCTTTGAAGTGGGGTGGTATTTCTATACAGATAACCACATTGACCCCGTTCTTTAAGGTAAACGACTGTGTTTTGAGCATCTCCCCCTGCTAAGTGGGAACAGCTGCTTCACAAAGACACCAGATACAAGTCAGTTGCTAGTTCTGCAGCAATATGAGTATCAAAGCAGTCTTGGTTAAAAACAACAGAAAGGATTGAGCATGAAATGAGAACTTCTGGCTTGGCAGTTCCCACTCTATTAGAAATAACCACTGTTTTTATCCTCTCCCTACCCAACCTTAGCTGCTGCAAATAAAAAGGACCACAATATCTAGCATAAGTAAATATTATATTCTGTATATCTGTGAGAGAAAGAGGGAGGACTACATCTATTGGGCTTTTTTTTTTGGTACCTGGTCAAGAATGTTGTGGGTTTTTCTCTCGTGTACGACCACTAGGAAAGTATTTTTTATCCAAAACAAAATGGAAAGACAAAGAGTGCTACAAATAGGGATCAACAGTGTTCATAAGCCATGTTGAAAGTGCCACATGTTGAAAGTGCCCAGATAAGATATGACAGAGGATGAATTCGTGTAAAGGTAACAGACTTGGAAGAAAATCTTACATACTGCCTCCACCTCTTACACCCTGGCTCAAGAGCTGATGCCCCTGTAGCACCAAGTAAGTGATGGGCAAGTA
The DNA here is from genome assembly GCA_025331215.1 of Actenoides lindsayi. Lineage (NCBI taxonomy): Eukaryota > Metazoa > Chordata > Aves > Coraciiformes > Alcedinidae > Actenoides > Actenoides lindsayi. The sequence continues at coordinate 57,653 of WTSP01027389.1, read as the reverse complement.
AAGAGCTTACTGATAAAACACAGGTTTTCTCTGAATGAATAAAGTATAACTTTTCCATTAGTCATGCATAGAGAATCTATTAGTATCCGCTCAACACTGCACTTAGCAGTTTGTGGTGCTCAGTGTTACTTTAATGCAAGGCTAGCATGGTTAGGTTGCCATTTCTTTCATTTGGACCTCATTCATTCATCTCTGAACTGTGAAAAGTTCAATCAAGTGGTCACCTTCTGTGGCTGGGTCCAAAGCCTAAAGACAACTCAGACAGGGCATTGCATCCTGCCAGCATGTGCAGAAAATTATTTCTGGGAGGAGCAGCCTTGGAACAAGTAATACATTAAGAGACAAGTGACAGTAACCCTGTCAATCAGTTAATTTGTGTAAACTATGACAGGCCCTTTGGAAATGTCCTCTGTCTGTGGGACTATTAGCTATAAACCTGCTGTAAGTGCGGCCAGAGGCAGTGCAGTGAAATCTCCCCAGGGCTGGGAAGGTTGGAGTGCACACCATGGGGCTTGTAAAGCTGAAGGGAGGTTACTGTCAGGATACGGTCTGACCGTGACTCCCTGGACCTTTTATTACTGTAGCAAAGCTGTGCTGGAGCAGCTTCTGCCACTGTCCTGTTGCAGGGGATTTGCAGTGTCTCAGGGAGGTGGGCTCACTATGTTTATAGTTTTGAAAGTACCTGGTATTGATTAAGGTGATGGCATGTAAGACATGCGTCAGGAGAAGGTTCAGTTTTAAATGTAAACCAAGTAAAACTGCATACAGCTGTTCAGAGCAAGGTCTGCAACCATGTAAGTAGTCCTGCGTGATCTCTTTCCAAAGGAGAAAATACTGACTTCCACTTCCTACTAATATAAAGGTCTTTTTCATTAGCAATATTAAAAGGGTACCAACCAGACTTCTAAAGAGCTAATCATGGAAATGCAAACACAGTGGGGAAATAGTCTAAAATCAATCAAATAATAAAATTTCCTTTCTTATTAAACTACATTAATGGTTCGAATAATCTTTTATTAACACTAAACTAATACGCTGAGCTAGATTTCAGTAGGAAAAAAGTGATTGTGAATAGTTTATCAGCTGAAAACACCTTTGCAGTATGACACTAGATGGCAACGTTACACAGCATCGGAGGTTTTGTCTCAGCTGTACAAACAAGAATTTGACATCTAGAACAGCTTTTTGAGACAGTTTTCATGGATAAAAGTGCAGCAGATGAGAGAAAAATCTTATCACAAGGCTGTTATTTATAATCATGAAAAAAAGGAGAGAACTGTCAGCAACGTTTGTGGTCAGTTGTGTTTGAGGATCATCAGTAGTTAGAATGGAATAGAAATTGCACCAGGTATGTATGTGTAGTTTGTGTCACAGTGCTCCTTCATGAAAGTACAACATCTTGGCATCTGCTTGTCTGTCTTGCTAGCTGGGTAACAGCGTGTCTTGGCTGCAACCTGTTAAAGCTAGCACATGTTGAGTAAAACCAGACCATTCCTCTTATTTTCATGACTTTTTTTTCTGTTTGGTGGAGCTTCGCTTGATTTTTAACCTCCAGACCCAATATTAAGAGGGACCCAATAACTGGGGGAACTTGCTGCAGGAAAAGAGCCCATGACAGAACCTGATGTGACAGCACTGGACTCAGGTCGCGCTCAGAAATTCCACCGGTATCAAAGGGAGTTCCACAGGCATAACACACAAAGGGCCCACAACACAAACATTGCATGTGGTGAATTACAGAGGGGAAACTAAGCTTTTCAGTCTCCTTCGCTTATCCCAGTGTGCCTGGTTATTGCACAACAGATGAGGTCGAGTGACCTCTTAATGTACGTACAGACTAGCACCCATTAATCTTGAAGGGAGGTAAGATTTCATGGTATGTAAGGACTGTTTTTTTTCCCTTGCGCTGAAATACGGAGATGCTGTGGGGAAATGAAGCCTTGATGATGCATTGACTTTACATAAATGGCATATTATTTTAAGATTAACATCATATTCCCTTTCCTTTTTGCTGTAATGGATCACAAAACAATGTTGCACAAGATGAGTGCATTTTATTTGCTGTTAAGAAGTCACAGGGCTGCAAAGTTCAAATAAGTTTGTATTAAACAAGGGAACAAATTTCTTAATTCCTAGCTACAATCCCAAAAGTTAGCAACTAGAATTAAATGTTAACTTTTTATTGACGGGGAATTTGAAAATCTGTCTCAATAGTTTTGTCAGTCTTTCTTACCGATGGATATGTTTCCATTACTGTTGGTTCATTCATGAGAACAAGGGAAGTGATGCAGGATGAGCTGGTGAGAAACTTTAAAGGAAACAATAGTAATGACTCACAACTGAAGTCTGTGCTTTAGAAATTCCCACCTTTGAAAGGTCTGCTAAAGAAAACTCAAAGTAATGTTCTAGACAAATCAAAATTATATTGAAGAAATGGCATGCAACATATTGTTTTCAGAGGGACAACCCAATTTGCTTGTACTTCTGTTTTGAACTATTTTTTATTAATAGCATGCTAAAAATTACTTGCCCAATCCTGTGTCTTCAGAGACTGCCCTTTCTTTGAAGAATTACAGGCACTGAATTCTGCAAAGAGCTGACTCCTTTCTCCGATGCTATGTTTCTTCACTCTTTGGAGCTGTCTTTTGAAGTGTTTGACAGAACACGTTTAATGCTTCAAAAGCTTACGTCTTTAAAATGTTAAATTCAGTACAATAATCTTGTGAAAACCTGCACTAACAGAGGAACACAGGGACCAAACCCAGAGGAGTATGCATTGTAATGAGATAAGACATAGACTATGATGGATTTTTATGTTTTGATTTTTATGTACTTTACACACTTGTGATGAGGGATTGATGTTTTCAAACGCCACGTCCTTCTCCCTCCAAGTTCTTCTGTAATTGTCTTTTTCCTCGCTAGCATGTACAGCCCCACTGGAGTTTCCCAAGTGTTCCTTTGTGACTACACTTCGGATCAAGCTGAGTTACATTCCTGATTTTACCATGTGAGAAACATTGCTCCTATGGATAGTGGTTCTTCTGTGTTGGAAAATGGAACAGAATCGCATCTTGGGGAAATTGAGTTCAGTGTAGTAAGATTTTTATCTGCTGCTGGTATGTGTCTCTGCATATGGCTTCTGTTACACGACTGCTTAGAAGACTTATTTTCTCATGAATGCTTGTAGCTGTCAAGTTAAAGGAGTCTTGTTTATCTGGGAGTTGAAGTTAAAATTACTTAAGTACATAAGTTGTATTTTTAGTGGTGATTTGATGTATATATAGCACTGAGAACACTAATAGGGTAAAGTTGTCTGTTAATCCACCAAACGGAAAACATTCTGTGTCATATACAGTAATTTTCATGTTAATTTATCAGTGCTCCTTAACTCTGTTTGGCAAACTCTTTAAACTGTCATCTGGAAGAGTTGCTCCTAAACATGTATGTGTTCTGACTTTTAATTTTTATAGTAGAAAATATACTAAACCTTTTTTTTTCTTTTTTTTTTCTTTTTTTAGTGGGTATATTAATGTTACCAAGTTATCAGATATTTCGGTGGTTGTCTACTGAAAATCTTTTCAAGCTCTTGGAATATGTTATAGAGTAAGCAATTTAATAAAAATGCAGCCTCAGATGTAGTTAAATATGAAAGGCAATGTATGCAAATTCTTAGAGCAATATTGTTTAAATATACAGAAATACCATTATATTTATTAGGTGTACAGTGGATCACTGAAGTGAGATAATGTTTGACAGAGTGGCTATATGGTTGACTTCTGTGACCATTTCATTTCTGCATATCAGTATGCTTTGGGGGTTTTTAAGCTTTTGTTTTAACCCTTCTGATATGTCTGATGGTGTGACTAGATGGGTAGATGCAGGGAGATCAGTGGATGTTGTCTACCTTGACTTCTGCAAGGCTTTTGACACTGTCTCCCATAATGACCTTGTGGGTAAGCTCAGGAAGTGTGGGTTAGAAGAGTGGATGGGGAGATGGGTTGAGAACTGGCAGAACAATAGAGCTCAGAGGGTTGTGATCAGTGGCGCAGAGTCCAGTTGGAGGCCTGTAGCTAGTGGTATTCCCCAGGGGTCAGTACTGGGTCCAATCTTATCCAACATCTTCATCAGTGACCTGGATGAAGGGATAGATTGTACCCTCTGCAAGTTTGCTGATGATACAAAACTGGGAGGAGTGGCTGATACCCTGAAAGGCTGTGCTGCCATCCAGTGAAGTCTGGACAGACTGGAAAGCTAGGCAAAGGTAAACCTGCACCTAGGGAGGAATAACACCATGCAGCAGTACAGGTTAGGGGTTGACCTGCTGGAAAGCAGATCAATGGAGAAGGACCTGGGAGTCCTGGTGTACAATAAGTTATCCATGGGACAGCAATGTGCCCTTGTGTCCAGGAAGGCCAATGGTATCCTGGGGTGCATAAAGAAGAGTGTGTCCAGCAGGTCAAGAGAGGTTCTCCTCCCCCTCTACTCCGCCCTAGTGAGACCAAATCTGGAGTATTGTGTTCAGTTCTGGTCTCCTCAGTTGAAGAGGGATGGGGAAATACTGGAGAGAGTGCAACAGAGAACTATGAGGATGATTAAGGGATTAGAACATCCATCTTAAGAAGAAAGGCTGAGATCCCTGGGGCTGTTTAGCCTAGTGAAGGCTGAGAGAGGATCTTATTAATGTTCACAAATACCTGAAGGGTGGGTGTCAGGTAGAAGGGGCCAGTCTCTTTTCAGTGGTGCCCTGTGATGGGACAAAGGGCAATGGTCACAAACTGGAACACAGGAAGTTCTGCCTCAACATGAGGAAAAACTTCTTTACTGTGAAGGTGATAGAGCACTGGAACAATCTGCCCAGAGATGTTGTGGAGTCTCCTTGTCTAGAGACTTTCAAAATCTGCCTGGATCTGTTCCTGTGTGGCCTGCCCTAGGTGACCCTGCTCTGACAGGGAGGTTGGACTTGATGATCTCCAGAGGTCCCTTCCAACCCCTACCATTCTATGATTCTGTTTCTTTACAATTTCTTTGCCCTGCCCCTGACAACTATTCCCAGAATCATAGAATCATTTTGGTTAGGAGAGACTTTTAAGATCATCAAGTTCAACCAGTAACTCAGCACTGTCAGGTCATCACAAAATCATATCCCTAAGCAGCACGTCTATAAGTCTTTTAAATATCTCCAGGTGTATCTCCTTCTGGCCCTTCCTGTAGATGGGTGTCACATTTGCTAACTTGTTCCTATATGCCAAGCTCTCTGATTGAACATCGAAACTCAATTCAGTGAACCAGTGCAATTTTGCAAAGGTGGTACAACAGCCTCCAAAGAGGGACATCAGTATCTTCCCTTCTTCTTCCCCTGGTATGTCTATAGACCACATCTGGATTCGTGGAAATGATGCCCATTGCAGAACAAAGTTAATATAAAAAAAAAAAAAAGGCAAATCAAAGCTTCATTGCTTTGAACTGTCAGATCAATGTTAAAAAAAACCAAACAAAAACATTTTGTATAAACGCAGTGTATACAGAATTTCACAGGGATACCTAGTGTAGAGAAATGAAGCAGCAAACACAAGAGATTTCTTGGAAAGACGCCAGTTTTAAGGAAATCCCTTGGAAATTAGAAGTCTTACTGTAAACCAGTTTAAATTCTAATGTTTTAAAACATTATGTTGTTGAACAGAGAAATTATATGTTCCTGCTTTTATATGTTATGACTTTTCATTTCAAATTTTCATTATAAGAGAAGCATGGAATATGAAAGGTAAGTACAATTGTGATATTTCTTAATTCTGCGTTATGCAAATCAAGTAAGAAATAAGCTAACTTTCTGCTCCCTGTGAATTAAAAATTTTGACTTCTCCCCATTCTTAATTGCAGTGCTCCGAAGTGTCACCCAGTCTTTAAAGATGGTGTGCTTTTATTTCCATTTCTATATGCCACACATGATGTTGTGTAGCCATTCTTATCAGCAGCCTCTTTCAATTCCATCAAGCTTTTTTGACTAGTGATATTTTACTGATAAAGGGTTTAAGTAATCAGACTGTTTTTCTTTCTGCTTGATTTGCTGCTGAGACTTACACTCTTGCTCAAATGTATCATTTTTATGCTACTTTCTTTAGTGTTGCTCTTCTTTAATAACCTGGAACACAAAGCTTTCTGGTTTATCTCTATAGAAGTAATGCCAAGGTTTAGGTTCCTACATACTAGCCCAGAGTGTAAACCCAGCACCTTGTTAGAGTAGCTCAGGTAGTGACTTTTCTGTGCTCCTCACAGTTCTTCTCTTTTCAAAAAGATTAATCAGTATTCAGTCTGAAGCCTGTGCTGAGCTTCCAGTTCATGTGGATGTAATTAAGCAGCATGAAAGCTCATATACCAGGTAATGTACTGCTATAGTTTCAATAATTTGGGCTGGTATTTTGTTATAGAGCTAGATAGTAAACTCCTAATGAAGTAAGTTACTTATTGCCTGTAGCAGGTAGTAGAGCATAGTGGGAAGATGCTTGTGTTGCAAATGAGGTGGTTGATGTTGTCACGGCCTAAAAACTGACGTCTGCAGTAACAATTTTTTGAGTCTTCCTTCTCCTCTACTAATAAATTACTTTGTGCTGGTGTGCTTGTCCTGGTGCTTTTTCTGGATCCAGCTCCGGGATTTCTATGCTGTATTATACTGTACAATATATACATTATTCTATTCCCTTGTGAGGTTTTTCTGTGAATCTGAGCTGAGTGTGCTGGCTGGAAGCACTAACAGGCTACTGTATAATGTGAATCAAAAAGCAGAGTGGGATAGAAGCTCTTAAAGAGGAATATATAAACAAGTAGACTGGTATTCTGTTTCTGGAACTACTGAGTTCTCTCTGTGGCTTCAGACCAGCTATTTATTTACTATCTTTATTTACTCATCTGTGAAAGAAGGATGATAATTATTTACCTCACTGGAAGTTTTAGTGGTTCATTAGTTCATTTTCAAAGACCTTCATGACAGCTGAAGCAGACCAGCATACACCCAGTGGCCAGGACCTAGCAGCAAAGTTTAGTTGATTCCTGCCCAAACAGTTACCTCCCCTTCTACAGCAGGGAAGCTTCAAGATGTCCTATCTCTTTTCCCCATTCCTACCTCAGCTTTTTATATTTATATACATTTCCCCCCTCCCTGGAAACCTGTTCTATGGTATCCTTTGTGAGTATTCCCAAAAACCTACTAAATAAAACAGGTACATAGACTTGGGATCACTGCAGGAAGGTGGTCCTGTGTCCAAATGACTTTTAAAACTGTTAAAGAACTGTGGTTTTCAGGAAAGTTATGATTCAGGTTTTGTAGGAAAAACATGAAAGTTTGATCTGCCTGCAGGGAGGGGACAATTGCTGGAGATGATAGCAAGAAGGTGAACAGTGGGGAGGTGAAGGTAACAGAATAAAAATTATAACATCACTTTCTGGCAAAAGTGAGGAGAAAATCACACACACACACACACAAAAAGCTAGATAAGGCCTGTTTCACTGCATATGTAAACGAAAATACAAGCTGTGTTGTGTTAGCAAACTGGGCAGTGTTTGCCTGGCACTTGGAAATGCAGTTTTTTCAGGCAGGATATATAAATTCTATTGATGCCTTACAAAAGCCTGCTCCTGTCTTAGTAGAGATTACCCAAAAGCTTTGAGGATACTAAATTAAATTCACCTATGATTATCAAATAATGGACATGTATTATATCTCAAAGTATACAAAGTTACACAAGATCTCAAATAAAGTAAGGCTTTGTGCATTTTTATTAAGGGGTTTTGTTGTTTTATTTTTCTTTTTACAAACAAGACTTCAGGCTATAAACAGGAAAATAACTGCTGATGGATATTTGTCCTGCTCCAAACAAGTTAGCAATGCCAGAAAGCTATTTTTCTTAACTAAACATATTTAGTTTTGAAAGCAAATTCACAAAAGATTGATGCCTCAAGGAGTTACATACCTATATATCAGTTCTCACAGTAAGCAATAAATTATTATTATTAGGTACAGTATTGATCAATTTGTGGTATCAAAACAAAGCTGATTTGAGATAAATAAGAGAAATTGCTACTCATTTCTGATGTAATGGATGAGGTACTTGGTTGTCCCATAGAGATTATTTAATGAAATAGTTGTGGTTACAAACAAGCTAAAATCTGCTGGAATGTTTGTATACAAAGGGTAATGTTCTCATTTAATTCTCTTATTCAATTTAAGGAGTCCTTAGGTTCTTCCAGACATGAGAAAGATATGAGTTAGTGTTGCACGTTCTTGCAACTAAGATTGCTTCAGCTTTTCATACTAAAGCTTAAAATAAAGGTTCCCTTGTTCTTACTCACACACACTAATATATATACTTGCCCAGTTCTTGCTTTTCCCACTGTTGGTGATAAAGGTGCTTGTCTGTATGGACCCTTGGTCTGAGCTAATGTTATTTTTATGGTTTGTCATCTATGTGTGCTTATTTGTGTAAGAAGTAAGAATTCAACAAGTTGATAAAACAAGAAAAATCCAGGAAACTCTGGGAAAATCTATGGGCTACAGACTTCTCACATGAGTGCGTATTCTACTATTTAAAATTCATCCCTTCCATAGGTGTATGTATGCATGCATCACTTTCTGACTGGTGGGAAACATGATAAAGTTGAATTCTTTTTATTTTATTTTTTTTATTCTGCACATGCTATACACATAACATTATTAATGGATCGGTTCTATATGTATATTGAACGTTGAGATAAAGTCAATGCTTTTATACTTAGAAAATATATTTCAAGAGTCTAATTGCAAAATGATGAAATTTGAATTGCAATCTACTCTTTTGATTAAAATTTGAAATACGATTTTATGACTTCAAAATAACTTCCAGTTCTTTCACATGAAGGAGTTCTTTTAAAAATATGTGCTGTCATATATGTTTTATATATGTCTTTCTTCTCCTACTGCAGGCCAAGGGACTGCATGTGAAATGCTGTTTGACTGTTGTTGCTATTGGGATTTGTCAGATCTTTGGGTGATTAAATACTTTTTAACTTCTCTTTTTTAAATTCAACTTATTTCAGTGGAGCAAGAAACTACATATAAAATCATCTGGATTTCAAGTCAAGAGTTAGGTGTGTAGAATTGTATGTATACTTACCATACATACTAGAATTTTATTTCTATACACATGTATATACACATATTTATACTTACTATATATACACACATGTATATACACATATTTATACTTACTATATATACTAGAATTACATGTATACTTACATCTCAAAAAAAGAAATAGCAGACGTTCTTCTTTATTTGCTTTTGTCATCACGTAAGTTGGGTCAGTAAGACTAAGATTTACTTCAGATTTACTTCCTGCAAGCTCCTTTTCTGATCATGACTTACAAGCTGAGCCCTGGAAAACACTTCAGCAGTGCAAAGTAGCAGCATTCAGTATAACATATAGAGTATTAGTAACTAATACTTCATTTTCTTAATCACTAGGAAAATACTTTTAAAGGCTTCCATGGCCAAAATATTTGTTGGCTTTGGGTTTGGTATTTGGTAGGATTTACAAGAAGTAAGTGGTTAGGACTTTTTTGTTGTTGTTATTCACAATCACCATGTCCTTTCCCTGCACTAGATGTGCTAAGGTTCACTTCTGTACAGCATTATGGAGATCACAGCGGATGAAACAGTTAAACTCCATTTTCGTTTTTATGGCTTTGCATTACATCCTGGGGTAAAAATATGTTATGTGGTTATTATAGAATAAATATTTCTGTCTTTGATAAACAACCAAAGTTTTGGTTTAAAATGCAACCTGGTTACAGAAGTAGCCATAGTATTAGGAATTGTACAGCATCTCCTTCATGGCCCAGAGCTTTTCTCAGAGTGGTAGAAAAGGGATTTTTTTCTGTTCTTCCTTTTCTCCTTTGAATTCTAAGTCAGGTTGTGTTTCAGTGCACAGGAGTGACCCCTGAAGATCTTTTCATCCTGGAAAGATTATATCAAAGATTTGCACAAAGCAAAATTGTATTTCTTCTGGCCCTGGTTCTGTCTGTGTGGATAGCCTCTGAATAAAAGTATTAATATTTAAAATTGACGTAGATTAACAAAATACTGGCTAGTACTTGCGTAATTACTTGTTTCCTGTTGTATGTTTCCTGTGATATCTTTTTTTTTTTTTTTCCTCAATTGTAGCTAGGGATTTAGCCTTGCAGCTTATCTTTTTTTGTTAGAAATTGTGTGGCTCAGTTCCTTCATAATAAGTCCAATTTATCTATTCTATATTTATTCCTGAAATATTCAAAAGTTTGCAATGGAGCAGAAAATTTCGTAAGATAGAGTTTCAGTGTTTGTTATCCAGTGTTCATATAAGCAGTAGAACTGTATAACTAAAAACTAAATTGCCCTAATGGTGAAGGACAACAGGTTTCCTTATTTCAGACTTCACACAGTCTAAAACTGCTGCCAGGAACCTTTAGAGTTATATTACTGGTCTGAGGCCTTACAGAAGCAGTACACCAGCAGAAGTTCTTCCACTTCCAACTCTTGACTGCATTCCTGTTACCTCTTACCTCCCCTGAGAAGCCCAGTAGGGCAGACCTGGGCACAGCTGGCTGTGCAGGGGTGTGGGTACAGTGACTAGGTACATCCACAGTCTCCCAGCAAGCAGGTTTACAACTGAATAATAGCAACTTCACAGGCAGAGGCAGTGGGAACTGTGAGCTGTTTGGGAATCTAAGATCTTTTTCTTTTTGATTTGTAGTGGAAGAAGTGAGCTGATCTCCAGAGACATCTGCTGCACAACAGCCAACATTCAGCTCTTCATATATCTGTGGGGCATGTTTTTCCCCTCTGCTATATAACTTGAGGGAACAAAGCCCTGTAACACACTGGGAAGAGACTTCCATCTCTGTGGATTTGGGTGGATTGATACAGATGAATAATTTTATTGCTTCAGCATATTAAATTGTACGCAGAGTAGGTAACTATGAAGTACTGGAAGGATACTTATTCTGTTATTTTCCTGTGGAAGATGTGTGTTACAGGCTTTTGAAATAGCCATGAAAATCATCTGTGTGGCCACTGAAACTCTTGCAAATCTTAATGTGGAAAAATTTAATTCCACTTTGTTTCCTGAGGCAACCTTAATCTGCTCAACTACTGCCAGGAAGCATTTAGGAGATGGTTGAGTGTACAAAGATTTCCCTTGACACAGCACTGAGCTTTTAGATATGAAACATACCATGACTATCAGGCACCTGTTTTGATGATTAAAGAAAACAGAAGTGGCCAGAATCTGAAGTTGATATAATTTGATGCTGTTGCTGTTTAGAATGATAAATGAATGGATGCAGGCAAGGAGAAAAGAAAATGATGAAATGAAGATACTTCTATTATTATTATGTTTTATATATATATTTTTGTTTTCTAATATTTTTAAAGTTAGTCTTCAAGTCTTACATTTAAGACAGTTTGGGAACTTGAATGAAGTTTGGGTTTGTGTATGTAGTTATTTACATTTGTTGATAAAATTATTGCTAAATCTGCAGACTTCCGTATAGCCCAAGACAGGCAATAAGGCAGACTAGACTCTGGGACTAAGTTTTGTAAATATGAAACTCCAGGCCATTCTTTGGAATCATGAATACTGAAAGTCCATAATTAAAAAATGGAGCTTCTCAGTATTACTGTATTAGGACTTCTATTAGATGTTTACTAATAAAATTTACCTCCTCCCCACCCAATGCAAAATGCAGATTTGTCAGATTTATTTCCCCCCCCAAATCAATGGTGATAAATTTCTCACTTAAAAAAAATGCAGTTCTTCCTTGAAAATTTCTCATTAAAAGCTCTGATTTGCAATTCACAGCCACTATTTAATCAAAATTTCAGTTAGAATAAAACCAGAGTACTCAATTGCACTGGAATACTTTCCACAAATTTTTATGACTTTTGATTTTTGTCTTTAATTTATAAAAGGAGAGCACTTTTAGAGATAGGAAGTATTTCCCCAGACAGAAAAATTTCAGCTTAACTTCAGTCTAAATTGGGTAACATTTATTAATGGGTAAGACTAAAATATTAGTGTACTGGAATCAGGGAGCTCATTTTCTGCATCTCAGCATTTTATAGTACATGGGAACATGTATAAGTGGTCAGTGGCTTGCGAAATTTTGGTGCCTAATTAACAGCAATCACATTTCAGAACTTCTGGATCAATATGTACTTTTTAAAAAGAAACCCTAAAAGCATTCATTAATATGGTTCTGTGAATTATTGAATTCTCACAGAACACAGTTTGGAAGCTGCTACTAAATATAATATCCATGGTTTCTCCTTGCACAGGAGGATGTGAAATAGGCAGAGAAAAACTGAAATCTGTGAAATTTATCTATCTGTAAAAAGGGTTAATGACATTTCCTTCCTTTTTTTAAAAGTATTTGAGATTCCTTGGTGAAAAAATGATGTATAAGAACAAAATCATAGTGTTGCTTGTTATTGCTATCTTATGAAGAATTATAATGCAGTATGCTTAAGTTTTATTAGCTTCAAACTCTCATTGAAGAGGATAAACATGATAAAAATCCCAGAAACATCAGATTTGTCTTATAAGTAATTGCTCAGGTCTTTCTCTTTGTAATGAAATAACCACTATGTCATGGGTTAACTATAATTTTTTTACCAAGAGTTTAAATTATAAACGCCATAATTTAAAAGGCTACTTCAGTTATGGTCTATTGTAGAATGGTTTGGATTGGAAGAGACCTTAATGATATCTTCCAACCCCTCTGCCATGGACAGAGACACCTTCCACTAGATCAGGATGCTCAAAGTCCCATACAGCCTGGACCTAAACACTTCCAAGGGTGGGGCATTTACAACCTCTCTGGGCAACCTGTTCCAGTGGCTCACCACCCTCGCAATGAAGAACTTCTTCCTTTAATCTAATCTAGATCTACCATCTTTCAGTTTAAAGCCCTTACAGCTTGTCTTATTGCTACAAGCCCTTGTAAAAAGGAGCCCACAGGACCTGTGGATGCAGTTTATCAGGTCCAATGGACTTGTGCACCTTCAGGTTCCTTAGGTGGTCCCAAATCTGATCTTCTTCTACAGTGAGTGGTTCTTTGTTCTCCCAGTCTCCGAAACTGCCTTTGCCTTTTGTGACTTAGGTGGTGTGGCTGGAGCACTTGCCAGTGAAGACGAAGACAAAAAATTCATTAAGTACCTCAGTCTTCTTCATATTTTGGGTAACAAGGTCTCCCCTTTTCTTCTGGAGAAGCCTAGTCTTCCTTTTATCACTGATAAATCTATAGAAGATTTCTCGTTGTTCTTTATGTTGCTGGCTAGATTTAATTCTCTCAGGGCTTTGCTTTCTTAACCTGATCCCTGTCTGCTCAGACAGTTTCTCTGTCTTCCTCCCAGGTTACCTGTCCTTGCTTCCACTCTCTGTAGGCTTTCTTTTTGTGTTTGAGTTTGTCCAGGAGATCCTTTTTCAACCATGTAGGCCTCCTAGTGGTTTTGCTGTACTTCCTCTTTGTCAGGATGCATTGCTCCTGAGCTTGGAGGAGGTGATCCTTGATTTTTGGCCCACTCTTTCCTCCAGGGCTTTATCCCATGGTACTCTACCACATCTCTGTGATGTCAGTTAGATCACAGACCTGCAGGCCTGTGCATGGTGCACATCTCTAACTCTTCTTGTTTATTCACCATGCTACATGTGTTTCTCTAGAAGCATTAAGATGGGCTCCTGATGAAGATGATTTACTGGCTGGAGTGGCTGGAATTCCTTTGCATTGTTCTTCAGGTGCTCTTCTGCTGAGCTGTGATCCCTCTCCAGGCTCTGGGCATCTATTGCTGGCACTGGCATGAAACTGGTAGGAGTGGTGTGGGTTAAGGTTCCCCTCCCCCAGCAACTTTTGTGAGTTGAGTCTAATGTGAGTTGAATTTCATTCCAGAACACATGATATTTCATAGCTAGCAGAATTTTACAACATTTTGTAATGCTGTAATGCATTATTTTTTGAAGGTAAGTTTTGGTGCCTGACTCTGTTTACTTCTTTTTTGAGTCAGCACGAATTAAAGCAGATAGCCAGGTCATGATTTACTGCTTTATTTAAGAAATCATTGGTTTGATAATTACTGCAACATGTAAATATCTTTGCATAATTACTGTAATATATAATCAGGACTAGTCTTCTGATTGCAAACTTAAATCTCTTTTACTAATAGAATAAGACCTCAAATATTATGTAGCTTACAGTGTCATTAGGAGTATTTAGTTTTGTGCTGTAGCTTTAAAGAGACTTAAATACACCTATTAAGATCAGAAACGCACAAACTTTGCTTTAAATAGTCCACATACTGATGAGTAATGTGTATAAGTGTGTTGCTGTTGAGATACTTTGATTTTCAAAACTTTCTATAAACAGTAAGCCATCTGTAAATAATACCTGCGTCATTAGAACTGTCCCCAAAAATAATTTTCTTGAGGGCTGGACTAGATGATCTAAAAAGATTCCATCCAACCTAAACAATCCTGTGATTCCTGTACCTTAGGGACTTGGCTTTGGTGCAGTAAAAAACACATAATCTTTAAGGCATGGAATCCCTGAATAATTCAAGAAGGAAACCTCAGGAGGCCCAAAGTAGGACCACTTTTGGCTTTAGATCAAGTAGTTCAGGGTGCCCCATGGCAAAGCAGGGCCTCGCCAGCCAGGCACATGCCACCAGCAGAGAGAGGAGCAGGACAGCCAGGACTAGCCCTAGCCCTAGGTATCAGGCACCTCCCTTGGCATGGGATGGGCTAATGCTAGGCTTGAATGTCAGCCCGTAGGTGGGGGTCTGGATCAGGCCCCATGAGGAGAAACAATGTTAAACAACCCCATGATGGTGGGGTAGGGCCATAGGAAAAGGATGTTGGTCCACTGGGTCAGGGCCCACAGTCCCGTGACAGTGGGGCTGGATCATGGGAAAAGGACATTGACCCACTGGGTCAAGGACCACAGTCCCACATGTCACGTTGGCAGTGGTCACTTGCACAGGCCCTGGTCCAAAGTGGCTGATGTGGGACAGGGCTGGCCCTGTGGCAGCTTTCCCTTGGCTATGCTTTGGTGGTCCTCCCTGTGTCTGCACCCAGAGTGAGGTGCTCAGGGTCCCAGCAAGGATCTAGCTCAGCTTGCACATGTTCTGGTACTTTCAAGGAGGCTCCACACCTTAGTGGCACTCCTTGTCTGTAATTTTGCATTATTTTCCAATTCTGTGCATCATTGTAGCTGGAAAGTTGCTGATCAAGTAGCCTGGCCCTTTAGAGATGGTGTGCCCGTGTTGTTGGGTGGGTCTTCTCTATGCACATAATCCACAGTGAATTTTTTTTTTTGTTTTGGTAATAAATATTTTTTTTACTTTTGCTTGCCAAAGCAAAAAAATGAAGAATGTTTTATTTTCTCATTCAGACTGAGGATTATATTTTCTGTTTATACTAATCCATTACCTCTGTGGAAGGCTAATGCTGTATGTGCCATTCAGGGCAAGCAGAAGAAAATAAGACTGCAGAAGTACATTTCTGGGATTAAGTTGGTGAAACACAAGTTAGTATTGGTAAAAGTGCATGAAAATGACAGCATTTGGTCTGGATTTTAGGTTTTACTTGGATTTATGGGGCTGAAGTTTAATGTTCTTCGCTATTTTACTTGTAAACTACATATTTGATAGGAAAACCTTTTTAAAAAAAACAAAAATCTTAGACAGCTTTAGAATTTGTAAAATCATTTTCAGAATCTTCGTCCTGCAAATCAAGATTACTGCTTTTTGAAAAACAAACAACAGTGAAGTACCATTTGGCTGAATACTTACAGCTCATAAGGCTAATGTTTCTAGGTTTTGCAGAGCTGAGGTTTATCATTTTTTGGCATTTTACCTGTAAACTACATACTTGATTGGGAAAACTTTTTTTAAAAAAAAGATCAAAACCATCTTCAAAATGTCGAATTTTTAGCATTTTTGTGCAAATTAAGTTCACTGATCCTTCTTTTTAAGACTACAGCAGAAGAGTACGATTTCTTCATATGTTTAAAACTGATAAGTTTAATTACTTCAGATCTGTTTTTCTTTGAGTATCTGTATTTTGTCTGTTCAGAGTACTACAACCCACAGAAAAGTACACTTTCTCATGCTTGCTTAAACACTTTTAATATAGTTAAGGTGCAGCCTTCAGTGATTAGCATGGTATTTCTCGTTTCCTAGAGACCAAGTGCTAAGTCTATTAGACATTTCCTGCTATTCTTTTGAATTGTAAATACTATTCTTGTAAATTGAAAAGACCAGTGTAGGGAGATATTCATGCAATTTCCCATCTATTAAAGATGTAGATTTGAGAGTGGCGAAACAATAAAATGAAGTTTTTCATAGAAATTAAGGCACACTATAGATGGAATTCACACTCTGAGCATTCACAGGGAGCAAATATTTGGAATGCCAGCATCGATTATTTTCCTTTTCTCGTGATCTGTTTGAAGCAAGTATCAGCACATAGCTAAAGCAAATGGTCAAATCCTGATCTCAGTGATTCTGGAGGAAAGTCTGCAGCAACTCTTTTTAGTGTCAGTGAAATTACTCGGTGACATAAGTGAGATCAGAATTTGGCCTCCTGCTTTATCTTTTCAGAAAGTCTTTCGGTATACAAATGCAGATGTTGTAATTCTTAAATTAAGCTATTTGGCTAGCATTTGGAATAGCAGCCAGCAAGAACACACAGAACTTAAAATGTACACTGAGCAACGTACACTGTTTGTAAGAATTAATGTTTATAGCCAGATACAGCTGATTTGGGGGCAGGAGAGAATGGAGGGGAAAGGAGGAGAAGGAAAAAAAGAAAAAAGTCCAGGGAGGGGGAGAGGAGGGAGAATGAAATCACACAACCTCCTGAATGTTAGCTCTGTGTGTCAGCCTGAAGAGGAAGAGGACCACCCATGGGGAGGACAAGCGAGCCTAACCTTTCCTTACAATTCTGGCTGCCTTTGAAATGCAGCATCCTACAAAGCAGCTGCAGCAAGAAGTATTAACCAGGCTCAAGTGCAGGTATAAACTTCATGCTATCCAGACTTCGAATGCATCCTGTCAGCTGTGTTTATATACGTTGATCTAGAACGCATGACATTTATTGGACTTGGTTAACCTTTGATGGTGTAGAAGAGCTTAGACTTGCATGATCCTGCTGCATTTCAGGGCAGGAGGGCAGGTGATAGCTGCATTCTTTCTTTCCTTTCCTGCCAGGAAAGAATGGAAGGACTCATTACAGGTTAGATTGACCGGGAATTGTTTATGAATATATCAGTATTTTCTGAATTGACCCACTTCTTGGACATAGAGCCCCAGATACTTTTACACGGATGCTGGCAACTTCTAGTGTGATTTTTTTTTTTTTTTTTTTGTTACTTCTAGCTTGGCATTTTAAAGTTCTTCCCTTCTCTAGTCAGAGTTTTGAGCCCTTTACATCATTACACCTTTGTGGCTGCAGAGACCACAGTAATCTAAACCAACTTGAAATGGTTTGTGAAGAAACTTTTAGGCAAAATACAGGATTTAGCCACATGCTAGAGGGGACATGACTATAGCATAAGCACAGAGTCGTATGCCTGTATTGTGCTCAGCCTCTTACTCTCTTGTGATAGCACCTTCATTATAATAATTTCTAAACAACTCACTTTAATCCAGATAATTTTCTGTTACCTATGTGTTTTGTAAATGGCCTGCAGGTTTTTTTTGAGTGGCAGGAACCAAAACAAGTTGGGATAGTAACAACACTCAGGATTCTCTGCATCGCTTTTGTCCTTTAAAAACAAAACCAAAACCAAACAACCACCACCAGAGCAAAACAAAACAAAAAACCAAAAAAACCCAGAACACCCAGGCAAAATAAGTTGTACTCAGAGTCATGACAGCATTGCATTTCCTCTTGCATGAGGTTTCATCTTGTTTTGCACCTTTGGCTTCTAGGCAGTCCCTAAGAAAGGGTAGGGTGATGCTTGTGCTGCAGTAAAGAAAGCTTGCAGGTGCAGCTGTGTTTTCCTTTCAAAAGTTTTGACTGCGAAAGCAACCCCCTTCTTTCCCTTACTCACAATGGGTGTGCTTTGTTCTTGGAAATAAATGTTGTCCAGTTTACAGGATAAGAATGTTGTTGGTTTTTTTTTTCCAGAGACTAGCTGTGAGGCCTGGTTCAATGATGCCAATAGTTCTGTCTTCAAAAGCTCTTCCATTGCTGGAAGAGGTGGAATGGTGTCTTGCTGTTGCTCCCCTATGCTGGGGAGAGAGAGGGGCTAGAAAGGGGAAGGCATTCAAGAAGGATAGCTTTTTCATCAACAGAAGAGCTTTCCTGTCTGACAAAAGCCCTATACACAAGCCTACAGATTTCAGCTCACAGCCTCTTTTGCTTGTGCAGTATGGCACACTTTAAAATAATATGCTTTACACTTGTTAATGATGTTTTCCATGCACTGAATATACTTACAAATTGTATATGCCAGTCAATAATTTTAGAAAATGGACAATACAAAAAAAATAAGAGAAAAATTATTATAGTGTATTGTGTCTTATATCAAAACCCCAATATGTGTGTGCTCACACGTGTGCTTTACTGCTGTATTATTTGGACTATTACTTTATCCCAAAGTAGAAGGGTTTTCATACAGAAGTTTTGCAGAGGGTTAAAGTAAGACACAGGAGAACTCTTGCTGAAGGTATCTTGATATACAACAGTTGGAGAACTGCAATAAAACCAACATATTAATTCCAGTAATTTTTTTTTTTAAGATTATAATATATTGCAACTGCTATATTACAACTGGATTTTATTAAGTGACATTTTTGTAGTACCAAGGTATATAACTTGTACCAAGTAACATGAAATCTAAAAATAACAGTTCTTGTATTGTGTCACCATCAAGATTTAGAAAAAAAACCTCAAAAAATAAACAGTAGGAAATTGTGATTGATCACGCCTCACCCTTTGAGCTATCTCTAAACTTGATTTCATGATAAAAATCTATGTAGGCTGAAGAGTAGGCTAAATTCACTCTAGAAATACCTGTCAAAGGCAAAGATGATACCTCTGGTTCAGTTAGTCACTATGTTGCAAATTAGCTGGAGATTGAGAGAGTATTCAGGGGAAATATTACTATGTACTTGCTTTATTTATTTACTATTCCCAGTCATTTTATTCACTTTGAAAAAGAGGGTACTTGTCCAGATGATCCTTTGGCCTGAGTCTGTGCCCTTTTGTCTCAAGAACCTGGACAGTAATGTCACATAAAACAACAAGAAGAAGTTTTTCTGGTTCTTTAGGCTACAATCCAAATTTGTCTGCTTTTGCAAGTCTAACAGAAAGTGTTATGAATCTGGAAACCTCAATAGAACACTTTTATTATGACATGTTGTAAAAACTGAATGAATAAACGTTTGTGTAGACTTGTAAATGTTTGAGGCTGTATTTGAAGTAAGTGGAAAACATAGCACAGTCTTGAATAGTTGGTTGTAACAAATCTAATCTTAATAAATCAGTGCTGGGAGCAACACATAATTCAAAATTAGAGCAGCTGGATGTCAACTAGCACGGTCTGGTTCTCAGCTTTTTTTTTCACATAAAGATGTCTGTCTTTTTTTCCCCTCTTTTTATCACAAAACCCTTTTAAAACAAAAAAAATTATTCCAGAGAATAGGAACAGTGCTGTGGTGTCACTTGACCACAGTGCCACAGAAAAAAGTAAATTAAAAACTAAACAAAATTGCCGCATAACTTCTATCGAAAAATAGAAGGGTTTATTTCCCCATTTAAAAAACAATCATACTGTGGTTTTTTCGTAGCAACTCTTTGAAAGCCTTTTCACTTTTTGGCACCGGATGTGTTCAGAGCAACTGTGTTTTGTATTACCGTGTTGCACTGGGATATCCTGGTGTTAAAGTATATTTTCCTTTTTCCATAGATGCCAGCCAAGGCATGCTGGGGGCAGAACTATTATTACGTGACAATTGCCATCTACTGTGCTTCATATCTGTTATTCCTGTCTGATAATAACCTCTTTCTGAAAATGCCTGTCTATTAAGGAATCGTTCGCATACTTTAGACACAGATAGCAGTACTAAGACCACTCATTTGTGTCACTTGCTGCTCCATATCGACCCTGATATCTACAGGAAGTTATCATTTGTATAATTAAGAGTTTGAATAGGATGGCATTGGATACAAGTGTCTGCCTTCTGAAAATGGAAAGGTAAAGTAGTTTGCAAGCAATAGTGGAAAATGGATAAGGTGAGGACCAACACTGCTAGACCTATTAGAAGCATGAAGTAAAAGCTCATTACATCAGTTATGTTATAGTAATGATGTTCTAAAATCCTTTCCCAAAGATATTTGTTCAGAATATGGATGGATGGACACTTTTTATCTCTTGATGTTTTTGAGTGAAATTTTTCTCTAAAAGCCAAAAAATACAATACAAATTGGACAGGACTAATCAACACTGAAGATAAGTAAACAAACAGCTACACAGAGAAATGCAAAATAGTCCTTGCATAGGAATGACTGAGTTGATAGGAGGTTAAGTGAGAATTAAGTAAATCTAGATGTGAGAATCATGGAAGAAAGCCAATGTAAAGGAATAGGAGATGAGATGTTCACTTCCTCCTTTCGAGCAAGAAAGGAGTAGAGAGGGAACGATTTGGCCACTTCTGGCTGAAGGTAAATGAAACATGCATTCTGCTGCCACAGTATCATTTAATTACTTGGTTTATTTATTTAGAGGGCTCAATAAAAGTGTGCCATAAGAACTGTTGAGATTTAGATTTTCCTGTCCAAGTGTAATAAACTGTCCACTTTGAAAATAAAAGGCCTTCATTATGCAGTATACCCATCTCTGTCCCTAATCTTACTGATTTTTCTTTGGAGATAATTCTGTTGTCTCCATTGCTGCTCATACAAAAATGAGAATAATTAAAAAAAAATACTAAACTATATATTTACCTTTAGCTAAATATGACAAGATTGACCTTTCCACCCCCCACCCCCCAATTACAGGAATGATTAAAGTCTTCTGTATTTTGGTCAGTAGTTTCACGCAGGATGGATAAATTCTTGCTGTACTTTTGCTATGTTCTCCCCTAAATGGGTACTTAAAAAATTTATAAGGAATGATTGAATGACACAAAAACCTTTTCTTTAGTTACTTCCTGATAATTGTGTGGGAAAACCTATAGGAAAGCAATGAATGACATTCTCATGCCTGACTCTGGTACAAAAAAAAAGAAAGATGAAATGATGGAATTCTGGTTTTGTTTCATCTCACAGGGGTCCTGCTGCTGATTCCCGTGGGTTGCACCCTGTGATCGGAGGCAAACTGAAGCTGTTTAATAGAAAGACTTATATAACTTAGCATTTTTGGTATCTCCAAATTATGTGAGAGGCCCTGGAGATAGCTGCGATAGCTTAAGGGCAGTTAAAGCCTTTGTGTTTTCTTAGGAAAGAAGGCCTGTTTGCACCTCTGGCTCAGTATTTTAGTTGTTACAGCTCTATATTTGTAGGAATCTGAAGGGAAATAGGTGTGAATTTGTTACAGTGTGTGTTTCAGTAGTTAACTTTGCTAGTAAGAATAAAACATTAGAAAAGATCAGTGGGATTGCCTACAATTTTAATTTCAACATTATTTTTATTCTCAAATTGACCAACTGGCCACTGAAGTAGTTCTCAGTTTCCTGAGGCTTGTGTTGTGTTGTACTGACATTTTGTATTTCCAGTTTTATTTGGTATTTTTAGGTGTATCAAAGTTACTTAATTCAAAACCTTCTCATGGCATAGCAAGTCTACATAAAAGAAGAGCATCAGCACATAGATATAACACAGTTCTGTATTCATTACTCAAGAATTTTCAAGGCTGAGAAAGTTCTTTCTTTCTAAAGACTTTCAACTCTAAGAAAAAAAAAAGAAAAGCATATTGTTGTAGTGTTTCTGTATCTGTCATGGATTTTAAATTTCTGCAAAACCATTTTCTGATTGTGATGAAAGCACTGATGTGTTCAATGGTTGCGTGTACACCAGTCCTTTTCCTTAGCTTCACCTAGAAAATTGTGGCCTTCCAGATGGTGTCTACCTTCCAATTTGACATAGAACCTGCTTAGTTTTTCTGTCAGGAGCCAGCTGTGCTTGCACATGTTCTCTGTTATGTTTAGGAAACAGGAAGAAACCTGATCCACTGCTGATCAGAAATGGTTGTTTGTAATGTCAAGTACATTAGTAGCCAAAATGAGCTTACTTTCAAGATTATTGGTTTTTTTAATCTTGTGGATTATAAGGACAAATTCCTTTTCCTTTCCTTCAAGAAAACCTCATTTTAAATTTTATTGATTGGATCAAGCTCTGATTTGCTTGTTTTGACAAAAGCAAGATTCTTGCCTCAAGCCTGTTTTAAGTTGAGGAATAGTTCTTAAGAATAGATCTTAACAGAACAGGATTGTGACTGGTTTCAGCTGGCTGGGAAGGTTACAGACTTTGGTGCCTGTAGTACAGCCACTCATGTTTTTCCCCTTCATTCTGCATTTGGGCATTGCTTTGGGATGAAGGAACATGAATAATAAACTCTCTATGACATCTGCAGAAGGCAGTAGCTGTAACTCATGATAAAGGTCACTGGTGGGACAGGAGGTTTGTATTGTGTCCTCTTTTCCTGCTGCTAGTCATTTACTTTTTATAGGCTTTAAATACTAAAATAAAAATGATTGTACATTATAAGCACTTCCTTTGATGAAGTATACAAATGTCATTTGAAACAAAGTGAATTAATTCTATGATTGATTTAAACATTCCACTGGAGTAGCTTTATGTTAGGACTTGATTCATTTGCATCCCAGCTCTTAACTGCCATTTGAACTAGTTTTCCTATTAACAAAACCCAACTGATAGCTCCCAGGCTAGCCTTTAGAAAAGGCCTGAGGTGAGCCTGCTAAATGTCTCAACTTTAGAAGGGCTGTATTTCTTAAACGGCTGGATACAGAACCTTACTCTTGTAGGTGTGGCAATAGTGAAATACCTTCTGAAGAGATTTGTAACTTAGTTTTAAGCAATATTAAGAAAAACATACTGTCAGTCTATTTTCTGAATTCATACTTTGTTATTTCTTGTTGTGGTTTAGCATACCTTTTGTTATTTCTTACTGTCTGTATTGGGTCTCGTGGGATGGAATTAATTTTCCTCATAGCAGCCCATATGGTGCTATGTTTCAGATTTATGAGCAAAATGGTGTTGATGACACTGATATCTTTGCTATGGCTTATCACTTGCACAGCATCAAGGCTTCTCTGTTTCTCTCTCTTTCCCCCAAAGAAGTAGGTTGGGGGTGGGCAAGAGGTTGGGAGGGGATACCACTGGAACAGCTGACCCGGACTGACCACAGAGATATTCCACGCCATATAACGTCATGCTCAACAATAAAACTGGCAGCAAAGAGTTTTTCCAAGGTTGCCTTTGCTGGGAGATTGGCTGAGCATGGGTCTGCTGTTGGGCAGTGGTGAGTAGTCACTCACCTTTGTATCACTTGTTTTTTTGTTTGGGTTTGGATTTCTTCACTTCTTAAACTGTCTTTATCTTCACCCGTGAATTTTTTTTTGCTTTTGCTATTCCAGTTCTGTCCCCCATCTCACTGGGAGGGATTAAGCAAATGACTGTGTGGGGGGTTAACTGGCAGCTGAGGGCAACTCACCACAGTATTACATGTCAATTAAAAGCTTGTGCATTACGTTTTTGTAAGGCTGCTAGAATTTTGACATTACACTGTAGCTTAAAATGTATAGTTTTATGAACTTTGTACAGAGGGTGAAAGAGCCCCTGTACAGAAACTAACGCAAAACCTCTTTTCTTCTGCCAAATCTGAAATCCCTTGATATGGGAAATTTCTTTATATGGGTAGAAAGAAGTAGTGTCAGCTGCAAAAACAATGAAAGCTTTTGAACAAACTGGGGACCTTCTCGGAAAGTTCACTTTGTTTAGGTGAAAATTTTAATTTGTCGACTGAAATATACATAGGGTATACTTTTTTTCTTCATCAATGAATATACATATATGTAAGACAAGATTAATTTTGTCAGTTGGTTTGGATTTAGTGTAAAACAAACACAGGCACAGAAACTAGTCATAGTGTCTGTGCTTTCACATTATATTAAGTAAGTCAAACTATTTCAAACTTTAAAACAATGTAATTTTAAATGAGAGGTGTTTGAAATACTAATCCAAATTAATTCTTGGTTCCTGATCTCTCTGTTGCAGAGCTCAGAGGAAAATGTAATTTAATAAGAAAAATGGTCCATTGTAGACCTAAGCAAAAGTAGTAACTCTGAGGGAACCTCCAAAGAATTCAGGTTAGAGCAGGACCTTCTAAACTGTGATACACATATCACTGGTTGTATTGAAGTGAAAAGCTTTAAGGAACAGAATTAAGAGTGTTAACAACTAGTGTTGGTAGTTGTTGCAAATGTAGCTGCTACTACTACTATTACTATCGGAAGATTCTGTCAACTCTTGAATGGGAAAATAAGATTACAAAATATATTCAGTAA
This sequence comes from Actenoides lindsayi, assembly GCA_025331215.1. Taxonomy (NCBI): domain Eukaryota; kingdom Metazoa; phylum Chordata; class Aves; order Coraciiformes; family Alcedinidae; genus Actenoides; species Actenoides lindsayi. The sequence goes on along the minus strand of WTSP01027389.1, from coordinate 33,061 downwards.
AAGACTGCTTTTTTAAATGGCAAATAGATCTGTGAGAATAAGAAGCATTAAAAACAAACAGACAAAAACTAATTAGCAGGGTTTGGGCTATATTTCCATAAGTAACTTAGAAAACGTAAACTTGTAAAAGTGAAAGGCAAAAATTATATCTGTTATAATGATAATGTTACAAAACTAGAGGTGATATTCTTTATCAAACTTCTACTACTGGCAAAAATTATATATATATTTCATCAGTGGAATAATTTCACCTGTGACAAATGTGCATCAGACAAAACTTCACTCAGGCTTTTCAGATCATCAGGTGGTGCATTTCATAGAATCATAGAATGGTAGGGGTTGGAAGGGACCTCTGGAGATCATAAGTCCAACCCCCCTGCCAGCACAGGAACACCCAGGGCAAATGCCACATGGGAACAGATCCAGGTGGGTCCTGAAAGTCTCTAGAGAAGACGACTCCACAACCTCTCTGGGTATTTAGCTGCTAAACTTCAGGTTGTTCATTAAACAAACTTGTCTGCAGACAGACTGTTCAGCTGGGATCAGACAACTGAATGATATAAAGAATAAACTGTAAAATGCCTTTTCGTTGCAGTGATTGGGATGAGGAAGTTGCCAGATAGTTCTTTGCACTTTAAAATGTAAATGTGTTCTCCTAAAGATCAAAGAGCTACAAGGTGTTTACTAAAACCTACATCTTTTATTTTACTTTTTTTCTTTTCTCTGGTATGATCTACAGCTGTACCTTGACACCTTATATGATAAAAAGAGGGTTCTGTATCATGGAAAAAAATTAGAATATATTAAGGATAAGGATACAAAGTATTTGAGTTTCACTGGTTTAATAAGAATATGAATATGCTGCTTCTGTTCTCTTGTTTCTCTTTTACCTGTGTCTGATATTGATAATCTTTATGATAATCCAAACAATGATCACTGACATTTGAGACTGCAATTTGATTACTTCTTTTTTTTTGGCATTGTTTTGGTCACTTCTTTAAGTGAAATGTTATGAATTATTGTCTTCAAGTATATTGAAGATTTTTCCTATTCAATACAATAAATGTGGAAGAAAAATACTTGAGTGCAAAGGCTTATACCCTCCCACAGAAGACAACTTTCACATGTAGCTTTGTTTATTGTGATAAAATAAATAAATTTTGCAGTTTTAGTGTTTAACAGATATTATCTGATTTAGAATCAGGTTTATAACCCTTAGTAATTCTGAGATTTAACTGGGCTTCCCATCAGAGGATGAGTTTGTGCAGGTTGTCTCCAGTATCAGTGTATCAGTTTTTCTTCCCATCTCTGCTTACTCTTGGCTGTGTTTTACCCCCACCTGCATTTTTTGTATTTTTTTATTAACCAGATCAGGTAATTGTTATGTTTTAGAGAGAAGTCACATGAATAGTTATTGTGGTAAAGCTGAGGCAGTGACAGGATAGAAATGAATGGGTGAGAACTTGTTGAGTCTAATAACTTAACCAGATACCTTGCATAGAAATAGCTTGTTTATCTATCAGCACTAGAGATACAATCTGAGAAAATGACTGTAAAGAAAATATATTTAACAGATTTGAAGGAAGAGGGGAAGAATATCCAAACAATTTGTAAATAGAAACAAGATATACTCCGAAAAATGCTGAAGCGGTCAATTATGTACTAAAAGCAGTTACGATGCACTTCGCTCTGGTTTAGCTCAAAGAATTAAAAACCTCCCAATAGTCTTTAGATTTACCAAATTTATAGGTCTGATGTACTAATAAAGCAACTGCTTTCTTTCATATGTTATGAAAGTGCACATCAATATGCGCATTGTAGGTATAAACCCTATAGTGTAGTAGAGATGGTAGCAGACCCATCCTAATTGTATTTGGTTAAAAAAGGATACTGCTGCTTTCTTCATTGTTCAGTTATTTGTACACAGGCAAAATGTATCTGAATGTATGCAGTGTTGGTATGTAAATGGATATTAATCTATGAAGATTAAGATTATGATAAAGTAAAATATATTTTTTAAGTTATAAAAAAAGGTCTCCATCTTGTCTGATAAATTTTTTCAGTTCAGTTTCATTCTGGAAGACAAAGGGATTTTTACAGTTCAGCTATTGGAACATGGAACTCGGTGAATTTATGTAATCTAGACAAAAAAAAAAGCCCTTTAGTTTTCAGATGATGAAGCGATAAATACACTCTTACATTACTTCATGTATTGTTCCTATCTTACTTCAGGTAATACTTGAGGGACTACAGAAAGTTAAATAAAATCTGAAAACTTTCTCAACTGTTTGTTCTTATGCTTCTGTTTGTACACTGATTTATTTTTTGTTGGTCGTATTATTCCTTTCTTTCCATGTGTATTTTATCTGAACTGGATATTCCTGATTAAAAAAAAAATAAAAAATTTAAAAAAATTGCTGCATTTTCCCCAGTTACAATCTTTTTTCCTATGTCTTCCTATACCAGAGGTTAGAAGTGTGCAAAAAGCTATACCATGAAGTATAAGTGACATAATGGAAATCACTGCCATAAAGTCATATGTGATTTAATGCCATACATCTCCTCTTGTACTTTTTCTATTACACTCCCTTAGAATAGGGCTTGTTCTAAGTAATCAAAAACTTTACCATATAAAACCTTACGGTTGTGTGCCTGTACAACCTTGTGATCCATTTTAAATGAACATTGCTACTTTCCGAGGTTTAGAAATGTTCTTTGATTTCCACTGTCCTCTTTCATGTTTTATTAAGTCAGATGCAGCCTCCCATTGTATTTCACTGAATACACAGGGAGTGTAATAAGCCATCATCTGTTTCTGCAGGATTCATAGTGTAATGGTGAGGACAGTAGGATTTCAGTTTCATTTGTGTTGTCACTTTGACAGATTAGCCAGTGCTTGTCATGGGTTATGTGCCAAGTGATGTCTTGAATCTGATTCCAAAGAAAACAACAGGCTTTCCAATCGATGAAAGCCTGGAAGGGGTTCTTTCTGGTTGTTAGAAATAATAGATGATTGCAAAACTCAGGCACATGAAAGTGTACATACTGCTGGGTTTAGTGTAGTTTACATATTGGATGGAGCATATGAAATTGCTTAAATTTATAACTTGATTTCATGAGTAAAAAATCTCTAACAATATTAAAATTAATCTTCTGAATAACTGCTCAGCAATACAATCATATTCTACGTAGAAACTTTGAGGTGGAGTGTATTTTTCAGACCTGTATGAAGGAAATAGATATGAAAGCTGTTTTTGTGGGTTTTTCTTTGTCATAGAAGTAGGGGCACCTTGTATTTACAGGCTGCTTGCACATCTATAGGGCTTAGAAGTTACATCTGCTCTAATGGGAATGACATTAGAACTGTGAGATTGACCTTTTGATCCTGAAGTCTTTATTTTTTGTCATTCTGGACTCACTTCTGTGCATGGAAAAAAAGAATGAACACAGGAGCATGAGAAAGTAAAGAACCAATTAAAGAAGTTGGCAATATTGATGGACTAAAGGGGCATTTAGGAAAGATTAGTTTAAAGGAAGGTTTGGACTCGCATGAACTCCATGCAGTTTCTGATAGCTGCTATTGTGACTATTTCTGATAACTAGACAAATTCATTTACAGATAATCAGTTCTTTACCTTATGCTGAAAAGTCCTGTGGTGTGTATATCCCGGGCAATTACCTCCACACATAGTTGAATTCTCTTAAGTAGGTGAAGTAAGCAGGGCGAAACACTACAAAAAGTGGGAAACTGTGATGTCTAGTGGACTGGATATTGTGGACTGGATATTTTTTGCACCCATAGAAAATAAAGACTTTTTTACTGGCAATTTTACCAACATACTGTAAGAAAAATATTTCCTTTGGCTAGTTTAGAAATGACAAATGTAGATTAGCTGTTATCTTGTTTTCTGCAGTGAACTAAAGCAGATGTAACACAAAATTATCACTGAAACTTGTACTGCTGCACTTGCAGAAATGCAGTTTATCTACATCTCTTTCAAAACTGATGAAAGGTTTCATGCATTGTATTTCGGAGCTTTGTATTCAGTGGCTTGTCTTTAACAACTGGACTTCTTAGATTGGATTCATTGTTGAGGTACAAATGGTGACAGAAGGATGAGTGAACTAGAAACTGCTTTAGATATTTTCAGTCTTCACCTGACATGTTAATGAGTTTCAACAAGGCCAAGTGCAAGGTGCTGCACCTGCGTTGGGACAATCCCTGGTATCAATACAGGCTGGGGCATGATGTGATTGAGAGCATCCCTGCAGAGAAGGACTTGGGCATACTGGTAGATGAAAAAGCGTACAAGAGCCAGCAATGTGCGCTCACAGCCCAGAACACCAACCGTATCCTGGCCTGTATAAAAAGAATTAGATCAATGGGGGCGATTCTGCCCCTCTACTCTTCTGGTGAGACCCCACCTGGAGTACTATGTCCAGCTCTGAAGTCCTCAGCACAGGAAAGACATGAGCCTGTTGGAGCAGGTCCAGAGTAGGGCCACAAAAATGATCAGAGGGCTGAAACATCTCTCTGATGAAGAAATGCTGAGAGAATTGGGGTTGTTCAACCTGGAGAACACTCCATGGAGACCTTATTGCAGCCTTTCAATACTTAAAGGGGGCTTATAAGAAAGATAAAGAAAAACTTTTTACTAGTGCCTGCTGAGATAGGACAATAGGTAATGGTTTTAAACTAAAAGAAGGTAGAGTTAGACTAGATAAAAGGAAGAAATTTTCTCATAGACATGGTAGATGCCCCATCCCTGGAAGTATTCAAGGTCAGGGTGGACAGGGCTCTGAGCAACCTGATCTAGTTGAAGATGTCCCTGTTCATTGCAAGGGGGTTGCACTAGATGATCTTTAGAGGTCCCTCCCAACCCAAACCATCCTATGATTCTTTGTTTAGTTCCCTGTTCAGTCACTTCATATTCTTCACAAAAACCAGATCCTTTGCATACTAGACACCTATCATAAACCACAGCAAATCCATGTACTGTTGTCTGGTTTGGTTAAAGTGGTAAAGGTGTCAGACTATTCATGGTATTGTTGGGAAAGCTGCAGGGGTCATCTTGATTTTGGGATATAAGGACGAAAAACAACCTCCAAATGAGAAGTTGAATACAAAGTTGCTGTCAAAGTGATAACCTAATATGACAGCTTGGTATCCGAGCATATAGCAAAAAGTTTTGTGCTTTTATGTTGCTCAGTGTGTATAATGTAATAATTTGTTTGGCTAATATGATAGACACTGCCATTTAAAGAGGATTCCATTTTAATCAGCTGTAATAATTTGTTATGAAATTATTTGAACAGATTTTAGCAGCCTGGCTTGACTCTAACTGTTGAAGGTATTATCAGTATTCTGGCTTTTTTCTACATGAGGAAAAGACGTTATTTTTAGTTTGAAAAGCATTCAAGTTTAACTATTCACAAGAAGAGTGCACGGTATTCTGTAGGCTCTAGGAGAGATCACAATGAGAAAGCATGTTGTGAAAACTCAAATGTGGTCCACCAGTGCAAAAGAAGATACCAGTGTAGCATGTTACTTAAGTAAGCTGCCATTTGTTAATGAACCTACTAATAATAATTTTATTAATGCTGTGAAAGTCTTCCACTCTGAACTGTTTGTTTCTTCTGTGTGTGTGTCTCACTTTAAAAGTGAATGCCTGAAGAATTGTCATAGTTTCCATAATTCCAGTGATGAGGCTTACAGAAGAGTAAATAAAATTGGTTTAATTGTTTGATTAAAATAGGCTTTGGTTTAGGCTTACAGCTAGGTAGGAGTTATGCAGGCATAGCAACATACTCCTGCTTTGTTCTATTTAATATCTGGACTCCAGTGTGCTGCAGTTGTTACTCCAGCAGAAATTATAGGTCAGTGAAGAGGAAATGTAAAAGTGACTCACAGTGACACTTTCTTGTTTGAAATCTGGTGTTCTGGTGGTACAATATGACAAAAGGTGGCTGCTTCCCAGGAGTGGCCTGCCCTCCATAAAGTTTACAGCCCTCCTTGACGTTATGCAGGGCTGGGCTTTTCCCTAATTGGTACTCCAGAAGTCAAAGCTGATCCTTCAAAGTGGAGTCCTGGCAGCAGTCAGGGACAGCGAGTCTTTGAAAGTATTAGCTTATCTCAGAGTCAAATAGAAGTGGCATGTGCTCCTTTTTTCTTTCTCTATGGGGTCATCAGAAAAGTGATTTTTGCAGCTTTTCTTAACCCATTATATATTTATGGTATTTCCTTTCAGTCCCTTACTGGCCAAAATAGACAGTGTAAATAATTTCCAAATGAAACCCAAAAGTGAATTGGTCACAGAAATGTAAAGACAGTTGGTTGAACAAAACAAAACAAAAAATGTTACTTCCCTTCTGAAACATGCCAAGAAAATGTTGGTCGACTGTTTGAGAAAGGGACATGATGAAATTGTAAAACTTCATAGCCATGTGAGTTATGGGAACTTAGAGAAGCTGCTGCTTTTGAGTCCAGCTGATAAATAATACCATTTTGTTCTCCCAAGTTTCTGGCACAAATGTCTTTATTCATAATCCATGTTGAGTTTGCAAATTTAAGTTTAAGAGCAGGTTGGGAGCAGTTGCTCTGAGGTGAGTTATGAGGCAGACAAGCTGAGAGAAAATATTATTGAGGATATGTGAATATTGTTAAGAGGAAGGGGGCACAGATTGCTTACCCCTGAAATCAGGTGCAGGTAATTTAATGTTTAACTAAGTAAGGAAATAATGAGAGGTAATATGTGAGGACATTTGTATTAGACACTATAGATTTTCCCTACACAATCCCTGGTGATTGTGTATGGCAATGAGAATACTCAGAACTGAGATATCAATATTTCTTACTGGAATTATGATTGGACTTGATATTATGAGTTTTAGCAAATCCATAAAGATAACACTGAACTTTGTTGTTGTTGTTGATGTTGTTGTTTTTCCCCCAAAATGTTGTTAGAATAATTCTGTCAAAAAATGTTTTTTAAGTGGATGGTTATAGCTAAATCTCATTTTGTTGTTGTTCTATGAACTTTAGGTTCTTCTTTTAGCCTTATGAAAATTTTGATTTGTATGGTGAAAAGAACAGAGAAGAATTTGAACTTGCTTTTTGTGAGTTCAACCAATATTATGTTATAAATTGCCTTCAATCAGTGAAACATTCCAGTGCTGATATTCATAACATAGACTATGGTGGGAGCTTCTATTTGGAATATCTAAATACCGAGCAAGTTATTAAAATGGTATTCTTCCTAGGTGAACTTTTAGGACTATAGTTTTAGTAGTTTACTTCTAAATTAATATAATTTCATATTGTCAAATTATTGTATATTTTAATTTTCACAGTGAAAAAGCTGTGTTACTTTTTTAGAAGCTGGTATTCTGTTAAAGCAGAGCTTTCAACTCAGTGCTGCAATTAACTTTCACCATTAATCTGCCTCTCTTTTAATTAAATTGTACTCAAAAAATTAAACACTTGAAACAATTTAAGAAAGGAACTTGCTTGAAATACTTGATGAATGTGAATGTGGTCCAATTTGGCAACCATAACTAAATAAAGAAACAGTCTTGTAACTGTGTTCCCCCCTCTTCTCCACTAACTGTGACTAAGAGGGAGTGTTTTCTTCTTCACAATAAGAGGAAATCTCATTTGTTACATGGCAACTTTTAATGTTATCTCTGTAAGCACTGTTTAAAGACAAATTACAATACCAAACACAGATTTAATGGAAAAAACATGTATTGAACATGGGAAAAATGTATAGTTTGGTCCTATGAAAACCCCTCAGGTTTTTTTTATGTAACCTGTTCTATATTAAAAACAAAAAAAACTTGAAGAAATTGCTTTCTTTCATATCCCCAAAGTGTTTTCAACAGATGTTTCATGGTTTATCTTGTTATACATTAAAGCCTCCTGTGGTGATGTAAAGGCTGAGGATAGTGACAGAAAATTAAAGCCTTCATTTTAAATTTTGGAAGAGGACTCTGCAACTAGTCCTGATACCTATATTGGTGATCCCAGAGCAGTTTACTACTGAGTTCCATAAGCTTTGAATGAAACCTTGAGTTAGTGCATACAAAACCACTCCAACTATGGTAGTTTAAGGAAAATTAAGGGATATAACACTTCTTAATCTCAACAGTTAAGATAAACATGTTTATATTAAAATTTTCATATGATCCATGATACTGAGTGATATGGCAAATAGGACTCAACAGAGAAACTTACTCTTGTAAATGGAATGTAATGTTTGTTTGAATCCAAATTTCTGATTACATATAAACCTGTGGAAATATTGGGTTATCTTCAATCTGAAAAGATAAATCTTTATGATTTATTAATAATAAAGATGCCTAAATTCTTAAAAAAGAAAGAGGATAATCATTATCAAAATTGGTTAATTTATATAAATTTTACAAGATATTAAACTAGATGTAAGCAACTCCATTCCTAGTTCTGTTTTAGGGTTTTCTGTGTCCAGCCGCAGGCAAGTCATTTGGCCTGTGTATACCTCTGGTTCTTATTCTGGAGTACAAAAGGACTTATTATCCTAACAATATCTGGTTTTATGAAGATTAATATATTTGTGCTACTATTGGATGTAGTTTTGAATACAATTCGAATGCTCTTTTCAATTTCTATTTCACTCAGTTAAAGTAGTTTATGATATATTCTGTTAATATAGGGACAATTAGGATCTTTCACTTGAACAAAATAAAGCAAAAAGAAGAAAATATCTATAGAAAATAGAAACTGAAATAAAGAACACTGTAATGTAAGTGCAGTATAGAACAGCTGTGTAATCATGATTCAGAAGTTATTTTGGTACCTTACTATATATTTTTCCTTCATGTATTTAGTTTTATTTTCAGTGTAAATGTTCCTTTGAATTTTCTTGTTTTATAATATTAGATTTTAGAGTAATTTCGCATCCATATGATGTTTTTATTTCTCTTGCAATTGCTGATGTACATTGCTAAAGTTAACATTCTTCCAGAACAGAATCTATGTCAAAATACTGAAATAATACGGAGTTTTGTTGTATTGGTTTAATGCTGTTTAAAGTTGTCAGCAATTAATAGAAGTAAAAGAAAACATTCAGTTTGTATTTTACAATTTTAGACAGTGGAAATTTAGTTGAGTTAATTGAAATAAAAGGATGTAGAATAAGAGGATTATCTCAAAACTTGTCTGATGACTGAGGGGAAGGGAAGTCATCTGTTAGCAACAGGATTCTATATAGAAGGCAGATAATATATATATTTTTTTATTTACAATATTCTCTAGAAGGTAATAGAAGATATATATCTTGCCAGTGACTTAGAGCTCCTCTCAGGAAACTGTATTGCTCTTTGGAGTTTATATGTTAGAAACTGGTGCAAATGGACACAATATACAAAATTAGAGAAAGAATCTGAGAAATGAACATCCAGGGTTAACCCAAGTGACCTCTAGAGAAAAAAATTTGATTCACTGCTTTGGTGACCAGTACACCTCAGGTTTTTATTCTTCTTGCAACTGAGTCAGAAGCACCTTTTAAAGAATCTATTCTAGAACAGAAATCATAGAAAAACATAGAAAATAGGCTTTGGAAGCATGTCAGCAGTTTGTCTAGTTTATTCTCCTACCCCAAAGCAGTACCATTTATATATTTGTTTTCCCTAACAAATATTTAAGATCCAGCTGGTCACAGAACTCCAGCATCTGTAGAAAATTTGTGCCAGTGCTTTACTCTTCTTACTTCTAGAAACCATCTTTGTGAAACTGCAGTCTCTTTGACTATTCGCTTCTTTACACCCTTCCTTCAGTAAAGTGATATTACAGTTTATTTGATCACCCTAGAGTCATCCAAATTTTATAAGACATCTCAAAGGCAGTTGTTTTGATGTATCTGAAGTCAGGGCTTCTTGTTCCAGCTTGTTTCCACTAATTTCAGTTATTTCAGTCTTAGTTTTTTCAGTGTTTTCAGTGTTTTCATCTGATCATTCTTGCTGCTAGCAAGCAGAACACAGGCTAAAATGATGCCTCTCTGTAAAACCTGCAAAGATTTGCTGTTTGTTATTCAACACAAGTGAAATATTTGAAAAACACTAATTAATGTAGAGAGTCTAGAAAAATATTAACTTCTTTAAACAACACTTGCTGATATCAGTAGTGTTGGAAACAAAAACGTAGTTTGCTGTGTGCTGGCATTATGTTGTTTAGCTGGTCGTGATAGCAATGCTTGTTTAAGACTGGTAGAGCTTCAGACAGAATAGTGTCTCTGGATAGAAGCAGTAAGGATTGTTATGAAACCAGGAAAGCAGGAAACATACTATCTTATCAGGCCACTTTTCTTAAGGATGAAATCCTTTAAAAGTCTTAGCATTCTATAATTAAGAATCTCTTTTCCAAAGAGGGAAAGTGGTCAAAATTCATCGTTTGGGTAGAATAAGAGAAACAAAGCATTCTTTATCCTGGATTCTCCTTTTGCACCAACAGATGAGAAGGTATTTCTTGTGTACTTTATAGTAGACTTTACACAACTTCATTTTGCATTTGTTTTATTAGTAAATTTTCAGAAAACCATGCCACTTGTTTTTTATGGATTGTTCCAAATACAATCTAAGTGTCATAGTTGTGTTCAGCACCTTGATCTTAGAATAACATTTACTTGACTAGATCACCAAATTCATATCTAAATTAAATGTTTTTGCACTCTTGTTTGAAATATGTATTTTTGGAATGATTAGCTGACTATATTGTAGTCCTGTAAAATGCAACTGATCTGTACCTAGTTTTATTTTTAACCTCTAAATCCAGTCTGAGTTAAAATCTTCTTACCATTATTTTTTTTTTTTTTGTGAAATAAAATGCCTAGTATGTACTGAATAAGAACTTTTCAAAAAATGTGATTCCTATAGTTATTGTATTTTCATTAATGAATGAATGAATGATTAGGAAACAAATTCACAGGGGAGGAAAAGAATTTGTGGATTTGTGAAAAGCAAAAATTACTGCCTGGATTTAATGAGTGAGAACGATGGCATATTTTGTGCAGTAATTGCAGCCTGTTTTATCAAATCATACGGTACATAAATGAAAGTCTTTTATGAAATGCTATGCCAAAACAAACTAAGTTAAAGCGGATGTCTATTCCCCTTCAGATTTATTTCATCTGAAACTCAGATAATAAAATGTTGAAATGAAGCCAGAAAGACAATCAAGATAACCACATCACCAGACCTTAAGCAACTACATTCCTCTATTGGAAAGAAGTTTTCATTTCACTGATTAATTAATTGTAATCTGGTTTAATGTTTTATTCACACTGTGGCTTTGATTAGTCTGTACTGGCAGTATTAAATGGTTTGGGAGTGTGCTGATTAAATGATAACTTGGACACCAATAAAGATCAAAACACAGGAACAGCTAAGTCTTATTCCAACTTGAACGCAGTACAGTAGCTGTTTTCTTAAATGTTCAATCCAGTAATTAGTTTTGGAATGTACACATGATGATTGTAATTACCCATCTTTGCAGGTTATGAAGTAGTAGCTATGTTCTGATATTCAGCTAATTATCTCTTTATAAAGATAATAAAGCAAAAACTTTTTAGTTTAATAGTAAAAAATATTTTACATGATGTTAAATTGTTCTATGGATATTTTACAAAAATATATAATGATGTTAGAGATGTTGCATGGAAAGTTTAAGAAGGTTGATTTGATTCTTACATCATACCCAGAAAATCACTGTTGTCCTGTTCTGAAATACAATAGAGGCAACTGTTTCTTGAGACATAGAAAGATTAATCTCTCATTTTTCACTGATGAGGCTGAATGGATTTCTAGGACAATCTTTTTTTTTCAAATGAGAAGAAAAGATGGGAATGTTCAAAGTGCACTTTCCACGGGGTGATAAATGTAAGGTTTTGTTTTTAAATTTTAACTTCAGAAACTGGATCTAAATTTAGGAACCTCTGAACAACAACTTAAACTGTCTCCAAGTATAAAAAGGAAGCTAGTATGTTACTGGATTAAAAGTGTTTGGATTCGTTCCTGAAACAATGATTTGTAGGCGAGCTAGAGTTTCTTACTTGAATTCAAGAATAATGTAAGGTGAGATCCTTACAGCAGTTACACCTGGGTGGTTTTTGACAGCCTGAAGTTGAACTGTCGCTTGTAAAGATATAAATCTTTCTCTGCTGTACCTAAGAACTACTGTCACTTCTATTTAAGATGTTTTCAAGCTGTTGTTCAGGCTAACAAATGCTGGGTGAAAGATGATCTTTTTTTCAGGACATTAGGATACTCCTGATGAGTATCATGTGATCTACCTAGGACTGAAATGTGTCAATATCTTGCACTTCAGTAGATGCTTAAAATACTTTCTTTATTTTACATCCAAATAGTAGCTGGGAAGTCATGATACTGTAAAGCCTACCTTTGATGGTAAGAAGAGTAGAACATGGTAAGTCATCTCTACTCACTGACAGCCTCTGTAGCAAGTCATGAAAATAATTGTGAAGAGAAAAGTAAAATCGCTAGCTAGGGTTAGATTATTTCAATTCAACTCTTTGCTTCTGACTGTTATCTTTTCAAATTACTACTTTCTACGAGGGACACAAATCTTGTATTAAAATCTGAATTTCATGAGGTTTCTGAGGAATCTCTTTATTATGTAGGAATAGGTGGTGTCTTGTTCAGAGTGGGGAGAAGCTAACTGCTATTTTGCAAAGAAGTGACTACCAATTCACCTTTATCCATAAGAAGGTGTGTGATATTTCAGTGGACAAATGTCACAGGCCCATATTGTTGATAGTTACCAAAGAAGCTTTTGAAGCATAATGTCATGTTGTAAAGAAACTGGCACTTCAGCCTGCTGCTTAAAATCATCATGTATTTTCTGGCTTTTGAGTCAGACAGCAATGAAGCCAGAAACACAATGCATATAATGCAAGGAAACTTTTTTATCAGCACTCATCCTTGAAGTTTCTCTAGGTGGAGTCTTTGCAACCTAGACAGTATGTGAACCTCTGATCTTAAATCAGACCAATTAATAATTTCTTAGACTGATGTAAGCATGTTAAGTATTGCCAAATTCACATCAATTAATATAGTTTAAGAACTGCATTTTTATGACTAACTCCCTATCTTTTTCACACACACACACAAACACACACATGTTTTTCATTCTATTTATTGGATAAGATGTCTCTTGTGGATATTGCAGCACAGTTTATGTAAAGCATTAGTCCATATCCTTAAAACCCTATTTGAATATTCAATGCTCTGGCTACAATAGCATTTTAAATCTTTGATATATTTTCCTAATGTCAAAGTTTACTTCACAAAGAGTTGGTTTGCATAGTATTTGGAAAAAAAAAAAAAGAAGAAAAGAAAAAAAAAGTACATTTTCAAATGTTTTAAAACACTTATTTAAGTTTGAAAGGAAACATGAAAAGAAGTTTAATTAACATTGAGGAGTGTAAATCATACAACACTTTATTTGTTTAGGTAGGCAGGCAGAGTTACGTGATAGGGTGGAGGCAGGATATCCTAGTCATCATAAATTTTTCCCCTATAATTGAGCCCTAATCAGCATTTTGTATGCAGTTTTCTTTTCCCTTGTGCAAACACCCAGCTAAGTTGATTGTACTCTTTATGCAGTCTAAAATCCTATAGTGGTTAGTGCTAATGCTATCACCTTTGTACGTGTTGCAAAGTCCTAGCTAGCTTGAAGAGAACTATCAGAATTCCTGTGCATAGACAGTCTTAAATTTATTCATTTGAGCCATGATGAAATGAAACAGGCTTTTTATGTTTTTCTTAGTCCTAATTAGTCCTATCTGCATACAGAAATCTGGAAATCTTGGCTATCTGTTCTGAAACATATATTACAGCTATACTACTGCTTTTCTGACCTCGACTTGAATGGAATTCCAGCACACTTGCTGACTGCCCATGACATTATACCCTTATTTATGGCATACAGGGTCTTGAAATCCTCCTGTGTTTCTGTGTTCACAAAAGAGAACGTTGGCTCAAATTAACTGGAGCCTCTTCTGGTTTGTGAAGTGCACAGAATGGCAAAATGCTCAGAAATAGCTATGAAATTTATTAAGATCTCACCACTCTCCAGATTAGCATGGAGTGTCACTCTGAGGGTTTCTGTCCTGTTTCCTGGACACCTTTGTTTGGGCAGTGCCTCAGTCATAAAGTAGAGACTTGCTCCAGCCCAATAGACTCATGCCTGCCTGCAAGAGTACTCCAATTGTTTGTTGCTCTGTTATCCTTTATACAGAGATTAGGTAATGTCTGACAGATGGCATTGTATTGTATTGTATTGTATTGTATTGATTGGTATTGTCTTCTGTTGCTCATCTGACTCTAGTGCCTGCATTTTGAGAGACCAGCCAATATTTTGAGTGAACTAGAGCGGAATAGAGAATCGCTCACTCTCAGAGATGGAACTGAGCTGAATGCAAGAGACCCAGAACTGATAAATTTGGGGGAGAAGAGGTGTAATGTTTTGAAAAAACATAGGAAAAAAATAATTCTGTGGTGATAGCAGAATGAATCAACAGTAATAATCCAATGTACTCATTTGGGTTGATGGCCTGCCAAAGTAAGAAGGTAAAGTAGCTAAGCTAATTAGCTAAATTTGCTTAGGTAAACTTAGGGGAAATCTGAGTAGCCTTGAAAAGGTGCATGGAGATAATTGCTAATATGGTGTATTCTCAGAATGCAGAAAGAATTTTTTTTTTCAAAGGCACTGAAGTAAATACATTTGTTAGATGCACCTTTTCCGAAGACTATTTCAAAGCCGAAATTTGCATGCAAAATCTTCATATGTACCTGACAAATTCTTGTCATCTGTAACAGCAATTGAACTATACTTACTTGGTCCTTTAGGTATCTATTTAGATATTTCGCTTTCAATTTATTTGGTCTCAACACTGAGATCCTTACCAGTGCTTAAGAAGAATCAGTTATGAAACTGAGAGAAGATACATAAATGTATTTGTGAAAGGACCTGGCCTGAGAGTAATGCATTACCTGTGGTGTGCCTTCTCATTCTCCTTTGCAGACTGCAATCTTTTTCTTCCTGAAATGTTTGGGTTTTTTCTATTCTTTATTATTATTTCCCCCCCCATTATTCTATTATTAATTTAATTAATATTATATTAATTCATTCTATTATTAACTTAATTAATATCTAATTAATTAATCTATTCTTTATTATTTTTCTATTCTTTATTATTACTTTTTTTCTGTGTTGTTTCTTTTTTCCAGCTCATCTCTAGCATTGTTGCTGAAGTTACCAGTAAAGTAGAAATTACTGGAGAATTATTTCTCAGTTCACTGAGTTTTAGTAACTGACATGCCATTGGCAGCTAAGTAATGGTTGGTGCAGATGGAAGGGAGAACATGCTATGTCATAAGCCCATTCTAGAAAGACTGCAGCAACAGTTTGAATAATTTAGTGGCTTATCTTTTTAATAGAGAAACTTCATCTTATTTGAGAAGAACACAGGTACGTCTCAGTTGTCAGAGTCAGTTACTGGAAGCTGATCTTGTAGAGTTCTACAGGAGAGAGACTTTCTTGTTTGGTCACTTCCTTTGTTCAAGAAGCAGCAAAAATACAGGGTTGGCTCAACAGTGGAAACATAAATCATGTCTGACTGTTAGATGTAATGTTTGCAGATCTTAACCATACCAAAATATTTTTAACTTTATGAATTTGATTTTCACTCAGGATTGTTTTTAAATAAATCAAATTGTTTTTCAGAACAATATTTGTTAACAAAGACTAGTCACTTTCACAGAAACATCTTTTTTGTTAAATTTGTTTTAAATTTGTTTAAAAGAAAATCACTCCCACTGCATCCCCACCCCCCATATTTTTTATGAAATATGAATATTTTTTGACTGAATGATCCTGTTTTACAACCAGCTGTGAACTGGCATTTATCAAGGCTGAATTTATTGCATAAAAATATGAAAGCAGTAAGATTTTATAGAGATTCAGTATAAATCAGGTATATTTCTTTAAGTAATTATTTATCCAAAACCAAGTGTGTCTTCTAATGCCTGATCAGGCAGAGACTAACAGATGGAAGCTAAAGCTTGAATATAGCAAAATGTGAATGTATAGAAAAATCAAATACTTTTTTAGAGTGCATGTCTGTTTGCAAGTAAATGTCAGATTACAATACAAGTCAGACTTCAAGATTTTTCCAGAGAAAAATAGCATTTAATCAGTTACAGATCCAAAATGGCATTTTATTAGTTGCTTTTCTAGGTCAACAGTCAATTGTATATAATAGAAATAAAAGCAAAGCATATCAATAAAACAATTATGAAATTGCAGATCACAAGGAAGGAGATGAATACGGAAGAAGAAAAATCTGCTGAAAATCACATATGACAGAAATACCAATAGGTAATGGTGATTTAGTGCTGTTTTGGACTTCAATTACAAGTTAATTTCTGTCAAAAAAATGCATGCATTCATGTGGGGCATTTGGATATGTTTTAAATTTTTCCTAAAAATTTAATTAAAACTGTAAAAGACTAGGGCTTCTTATTTTTTATTATGCCCTTATCCATGCGTTTTCTTAATTTTGTTTCTACACCTTTTCTGAAATTATTAAATTATATATACATTATATAAAATGTATTATATACACAACAGAAATTATATTGTATAATTATGTGCATATGTATATTTATAAATGACAAATTTCTACTTTTTCTGTTAGTATTTCCCGATCTTGTAGGTTTTCATAGGATACATAGTAGCTAATAAAGAGAATTATTTTTTACAATACAGTAATTTATTTTTAATTTCAGTTCAGATTCACCCAGGGTTTTTTTATTTCATTAGAATTTTTCACCCTAACAGCTTCAATGGACTGAAGTAGTTGATGTAGTTGCTCCAGTTTCTTCAGTTTTACAAATGTAATAAGCAAGACAGATGGTCTGTTAAAATGATCAAAGTTAATTGAATATATAAATGTATTTACATGCATATAATAAATTTATGTATAGTGTATAGTATATACTAATATATGCAATTTAATATTTAATAATAGGTATATGTTTATATACACATATATATTCTTCAATATTTATTTTGTCCCATCTCAAATATGGATAAAATCTATGCTGCTCTGGTGTATGTGACTTGATAGATATAAAAAATTTAGTCTCGTTTTGTTATTTTAGTTTATTTTCTATAACTCTTTTCATCATTGAAAAAAGCCACAAGATATTTTATTAATCACCATTGTTGTAGAATTTTTTTTTAATTACTGGAAAACACTGATGACATTTCACTGTCTTACAACCTTTTCTTGAAGTACACAGCATTCTAACACTCATGCCAATCTGAGAAAATATTCTTTGATTAGTATGTGTGCAGATAATCATGTGCCTTTTGTTTCTTTCCTGGGTTTTTCTAGGCAATTTATTGAAGAATAAATATTTTTTTTCTGATGATTTTTTATCTTCTTTTTCCCACAGGGCAATATTGGAGCATCTTCTCAAAGTCAGTTATTGTCACTGAAGATGGGTAAGCTGGTCTGGTCATTTTATGGCACCTGAAAGAGTAAAAAAGTAAGAGTTTTGTACATTTTTTTGTTTGTTTAGTTGGTTGGTTTTTTTAAGGCTGTGTTTCTGAATGAGATGGTCCCAAAGAATACTACACTGGTTAACTGACTGTACTAAGCATAATTATTAGGAAAACTAAGGCTTAGTAACTAAATTGGCAGAGCTCTCATTTCATTTCCTTTGTATTCCATAGACCTCTATCCTCAGGGTTTTACTTGTGAGAGTAGAAGGAAATGGAATGTCATATTTGAAGTGAGTTCATCTGTGAATTGTTTGGTCTAAAATTGGTTCTGTTTCAAGACGTTTGAAAGTGGGGGGAAAAACCCTGTATAGTGCGTGTCTTCCTTCCATTACTTCCTGTGTGCCTTCATTAGCAATGTTGTAAAATCCTGTGTTTTATCAGATTTCATTTATCTGCATTAAGGATGACCCCATCATGTTTGCCCATTGTCTGCTTGCTCATACATTAACTCACAGCTGTCAAACAAGTAATAGGTGGAGGTCCAGTGGGCTGGTACTTCCTGCTCACTTCCAGATGTACTGATAAAAGAGTCTTTGCTTGGATGTCTCTCAGGATTTGAGGGTCTGTTAGACTAAGACTGAAGGGCTCATTTTCTCCTTTGCCATATCTTAAACACACATGCACTTCTATCTCAATATCAACAGCGGGAATGCAAAACTCCAAAAGCCAGCAATGCAAGCTTGTTTTGATACACATTTTCAGTTAGAGTTTCTTGTCCTTTCTCGAGTCTTAACAAAAAGTACTAATAATGTCCTTGCTTATGAAACATAGTCAGAGGCAATAAAAGGGGTACAGTCTAATTCTGAATGACAAAATCCAAAAAGCTACTGCCCTAGAATATTTTGTTATTTAAAATTTCTCCTTGCTTTTCTTATGCACATCCTCCTGGCTCAGTTAATTGAGCAGTACCTATACTACTAGGGTTTTCTCCTTGATAATAAGATAATGTCAAAATTTGGTGTGCTGGTTCAGAAAATTTTGTCAACACAGATGATTTAAGATTCAGAAATTATTTAATAGACACAACCTGCCATTAATAACAGAGGCAACAGAATGGCAATGGGGAAAAAAGAAGATACTTTTGTATATGTTAACTTGATTCAAACCCTTCAGTAATTTGAAAGCTTCAGATTCAGAAAATGTATCAGTTCTGACATTGAAAATAGTTAGTATAATATCTGTCTAACTAGCCTGCATTGTAATAGAAAATAATTTTAAAATAATCTTGGCTCTGGAATATTGTACGTGAACTTGGCAGCTCTCTCCAGCTATTGTGACGCTTGAACTGAGCAGCTCAATCCCCACTAGGGTGTTAGCTAACTTTATCCATAAATAAATTGAGAAATTATAGGTAATTATAAATGCATACAGTTGGCTCTATATTTCTGTAAAACTTCTACAGTGTTTGAAAGTCTATTGTCAAATTCTTTTTCTGGAAATTAGAGGGTGGGGTGTTTAGTGCTTCAAAAATAAATAAATAAGAAAGGGAAAGGGTGTGTTGTTCCTTGATCAATTCCAAGCCCACGCTGGTAAGCTGAGGCTTTTATACACTTGGACTTCTGTAGTGGATTGACTGGCTAAGTATAGTTATGGGGAAATGCTGAATACTTAATGCTTGACTGAAAATTTTCCCTAAAGATTTTGATCTTCCAAGGTGTAATGTGCTTTCTACTTAAATAGATGTATATCAGTGGTAATAACATTTGGGAGAGTCCCTCATAAAATTCTATTTCTGTGTAAAAGAAGTAGAGAGAGGTGACCTTCTGTTTACCTTTTCATGACACACCCATGAACAGGTATTTACATTTTGGAAAGGTACACAAATCAAGAAACTAAAGGTTACTTGGTGCAAAGTTATGCTTTCCATTGTTGACGCTTATGACAACAACGAAGATGTTCTATTCTCTCTCCTGCAATGTCAATGTTGTTGGTGTCTCCATGTGAAATGGAGAGACTCAGTTTGACTTACTGGGGAGTCTGTTGATGAAACTCATCTGAAGAGGAGAACGAAAGTGAACGATGGCCCAGGAAGTAAGTAGGCAAGGCAGGCAGGGAGAAGCTGGGGGTCCAGGCACAGATCAGAAATAAGGGTACACTGTAAGATTAAAATTGAGAAAAGATGTAATGGAAAAAAAAGGTTTTATTGAACATAAAGCTTTTTTGCCTATTAATAAATTGTAAAATGTTTTAAGCATTGACTTACTTACTTGATCAAAGGTTATTTCACTTCAACAAGTAGTATTTTAGCTCACTTAAGGATTAGAAGATTTGGTTTCTAGTTTAACATAGATGTAGAATTTATCTGGTAATGGTATTTTTTCTTAATAAATCTGTTGAAAGAACTGAATTAAAATTGTCTTTCTGGTAGTCAATGCCAGGTTGAATCTTTTCATATTTTTGTGCTGTAAAGACAAAAAAACTATTCAAAGAAAAGTGGTTTTTTACAGCATGTTACTTCCTTTAGAGTTACAGAAATATTTTAAAAGCATGTATTGACTTAGGAGGACTTGTCCGAGATCAACAGCCTGCTGTGCTCTCTCAAAATTTTTTTTGTTGTATCCGAAATGTCAGATACACTTATAAATGCAAGTCCGAGCTTGCAGAATAGTAGTATTCAGCAAGAAATTGAAGTTTGTGGAAAACATTTGATCCATTGATTTTGTGACATGAGAACTAATGAAAAGTGATTCATAAAGAATTTCTGAAATATTCTTCCTACGTTTTCAGCAGTATGAGTATGAAACAAAGACATATTTCTGATTGATTTATTTATTTATTTTTTCAATGACAGCCTGTCTCATTTTACTTGACAGATAAGTGTGTAGGTATAAGCGGAAATGAAACCTTAAGTTGTTTATCAGGGTAGTAGGGAACATCTGACAACTTCCTTGATAGCCGAATGTTTTAGATCCTCTTTGTAAAAATGGACATTACCAAACATTAATAAGCTCCACCCCTGATGTGGCTGATGACAAATGAATGAAAAAAAATAGCTGGACCTAATCTGGTCCTACTTTCCATTAAATTTATTTATGGTTTCTTGAGGGGAAAACTAAAAAGTAAATCTCCTTAAATCCACCCAGCCATTACTTAATATCTTGCTTGCTCAGATATTATTTAATAACAAGACTTTAATGGAAAAAAGAACTAAATCTTTAGAACAAAATTCAATGTATTTAACTCTGCAATGGGATTTTATTTGTAGTGATCCATTTCCTGTCTCTTTGTGGCACTGGGCAGAGTAATTTAACTCTGCAGCATGTAATAGTATCTTTCCTTCTATAACACCCCTTTAGTGGATGAGAGAAAGGCTGTCGATGTCGTTCACCTGGACCTTAGTAAAGCCATTTCCCACAGCATTCTTCTGGAGAAACTGTCTGCTCATGGCTTTGTTGAGCATACACTTTGCTGGGTTAAAAAAATGGCTGAGTGGCCAAAGAGAGGTGGTGAAAGGAGTTAAATACCATTAGCAGCCAGTCATAAGTGGTGTTCCCCAGGGCTCAGTGTTGGGGCCAGTTGTCTTTAATACTTTCATCAATGATCTGGATGAGGGAACTAAGTGCATCCTCAGTAACTTTGCAGACTTTGGGACTGTTGATCTGCTTGAGAGAAGGAAGTCTCACTCTACAGAGGGATCTGGACAGCCTGGATCAATGGACCAAGACCAATGGTGTGAGGTTCAGCAAGGCCAGGTGTTGGGACTTACACTGGGGTCACAACAACCCCATGCAGTGCTGCAGGCTTGGGGATGAATGGCTGGAAAGCTGCCTGGCAGAAAAGGACCTGGGGGTGTTGGTTGACAGCTGATGTGAGCCAGCAGTGCCCAGGTGACCAAGAAGGCCAACAGCATCCTGGCCTGTATGAGAAATAGTGTCTCCAGCAGGACTAAGGAAGTAATTGTTCCCCTGTATTCCACACTGGTGAGACCTCACCTTGAATACTGTGGTTTTGTCCCCTCACTACAAGAAGGACATTGAGATGCTGGAGCATGTCCAAAGAAGGTCAATGGAGCTAGTGAGAGATCTAGAGCATAAGTCTTATGAGGAGTGACTGAGGGAACTGGGGTTGTTTGGCCTTGAGAAAAGGAGGCTGAGGGGAGACCTTTTCGCTCTCTATAACTACCTGGAAGGAGAGTGGTGGGGGTGGTCTCTTCTCATGGTTATAAGTGACAGGACAAGGGGAAATTGCCTCAGGTTGAACCAGAAGAGTTTTAGATTGGACATTAGGAAAAATTTCTTCACTGAAGGGGCTGTCAAGGACTGGAACAGGGAAGTGGTTGAGTCACCATCCCTGAAGGGGAGATTTAACAGACATGTAGATGTGCTGCTTAGGGACATGGTTTAGTGTTGAACTTGGCAGTGCTTGGTTAGTGGTTGGACTCGAAGATCTTAAAGTTCTTTTCCTACTGAAACTGTTCTATGATTCTATTTTTCTAAAAGAAGGTTGCTCATTAACATTTTGTAGGGAGAATTTGAAGCAAATTTGGTGACTGTTTTAAAGATGGGAAAAAAAATGGAAAATGTGAATATTTTATTTAATGTATTCTTGGGATAAGCCAGAAATCTTTTTCATTTTGACATGACCATTTCCATTTCAAAAGTCAACATAACTTAAAATATAAAGGAAGAAAATGAGAAAAATTTAAAATTCATCAAAACAAAACTTGTAGTGAAATGTTACATCTTGGAATAATTTAAATATTTCATGTAGATTAAAATAGACTTCTCCTGCCTACTCTCCTTTATGACATATCCTTTTTAGAGATGAAAGATGTTTTTCATTAGTGTCAACCCTATCAGCCAGGAATGCTGTAATTTTGAGGGTTTTGGTACAAAAGAGAGACTATAATGTAGTTCCATTCATTCTTCTTTGAGACAAGAGATGGTTTATAGGCAGTAACTTTTCTACCTACCAAACTCACAACCTCGGAACTGTTCAGAACAGCAGGCATAATTTTTTATTATTATTTATTTGTTGTATTTTATTTCAAAAATATTTTCTTTCCAATTACTACCACAGGTCTACGGGTGGATATAGGCTACCATCACCATGGGTTGTCATTAGTATTTCTGAGGGGTTTTTTTGTTTTGTTTCCTCTTCAGCTAGAACTCTTCCCTTCCTTTACATCTGGCTGATTGCAATCCCTGGACTAGGGCCATTTGGCTTAGTTGCAACCCAAAATAGGTTGGCAAGGAGGAATCTTTTGAGCAAATATTAAAATCTGTAGCTGCTCCCTCAGTTGAGAGTGTCTGCCTACAAGCTGATCAAAGTGGCTTACAGTAGTTTAAACCTTTTCAGTGACTTTATTTTATCATTACTTGAGATACAGCTTTTCATTTTTTTTCAGTCTTATGGTGATTTTTAACTCCTGGTTAATAAGTGACTGAATGTGAGATTTAAGTCTTAGGTCAGATCTTTGACAGCTCTTTGCAGGCAATCAACCACTAGGAGAAGACTGAACTTTAGACAGAAGGTTATGAAATTAGAACAGAGAGGCAGATCTCTTATCAGCTTAAAGATGAAGACAACAGAGTTTATGTTTGTTTATGAAAGTAGCTTTAGGCGTAGAGGAGTTGCAGACAAAGACTTAAGGGAATAAACAACAAGTTCAGAATAGGGGAAAGGAAAAGTTGTTTTCTGGAGGAGTTACTAAGAAAGTCAAAAGACGGGTGTGAAATACCACTGGAATCTGTCCTGGACTTTTTGTGTTCTGTATTACTGTGCAATGCCTTAAAGGGTAACACACAAGCTTTTAGTTTCCATCTATACACATGACAACAGGTTCTACTTACCTAAAGTGGTTTGTTTGAATTGTATGTTTCCTGAAAGGGCCTGACACGTGCCTGCATGGAATAGTGGGACATGGTGGTTCACCTGGGTATGATTGTAACACTCTTGGCTTCCAAATGTTAAATAAATAAATAAAAATCCTGTTCTTTTTACTGTTACTCGTATGAGAATAATTATGGTAGTCTATATGAGCAGAGGCAAGGCATTAAGGTAGTTAATCCTTTACTAACTGTCCTCATATCAAATTCTGATTCTATACCAACCAGATGTTAATCTCTAGCCTATTATTTAGTGATGATAGCTGTCCCCAAGCTGGTTTCACTAACATACCCCTGAAAAATTCACAGGCTACATCATCTGACTTAAAAAAAAATGACCAAAGGAAACATATCCTCATGTGCTTTGGATAAAGACAAAAGACCAGCAACAACTTAATCTGATCTCTGCACTGCACAGTCTCACTTTGAGGGCCTAAAGACTTAGCTGACTAATCAATTTTCCATTACTGTTTTGCATTTATAAAAACAAATTTATTTGTATATGTTAAAATGATGTGTTGTTTCTATATCTAAGTCTGTGTGAATGCTTTTACAAGCTAAGAAAATAATAAATGACTACAGCAAAAGCTTAATGGGCCATTGAAGAGCACTTGAATGTTGCAAAATACATATGATATATAGGTAAAATAAGAAATAATTGAATAAATCATTCAGTAAATAGCATTATTGAAGGAATTAACTCAAGGTCTTGGACAGAAAGCTGTGCTCCTTATATTTATGAGTTTACTGTTTCATGAGAATCATCCCAGTTTTGATTTGTGTTTGTATTGCTATTTTGTTCTAATCATTTGTTGCTGTTTCTTGATTGATTTTGTTCTTAGTAAGCTTGATTTAAGTGCTATTCATGCAGTACTTGATTGCAATAGTAGTTTTTAGGTTTTGAATTTTTTAACTGTCTTAAACTCTCATAAGCCCTAGAGAAACTTTTCATGGGAATGTTCACGTGCCCAGAAGTTCAAATACACTTCCCACTGATATATTTTCAAGCTTTATTTCCAAATTAACACTAAACAGGTACTTAGCAAGTCTTTACAGATGATCCATCTTCTAGCAATGAAGCCAAGCAGTTAAGAAAAAAATACTTCAGGGAAAAAATAGGTTATATAGTAAAGGCAGAGAAACAATAACATCTTCTCTTGCCAGCATATGTTTATACTGGGTGGGCTATTGGCACAAGTAATCCTGAACTCTTTTATTAAGTGCATTTTTCCTGTAAATTCCCTGTAGTAGCATGCTATATTTTAGTTGATACTCTACCTAACCTGTCTCTTAAGGCAACTAGGCTTGCTTTTTAACTTCTAAGAGGGCAAATCATAAGACATACATACAGATATGCTGGAGACATCTGTAAGGAATTTAAATACTACCCACAGGGTTTTCATTCCTATCCTACTGTCTGATTAACCTTGTTTATACATAGGGTCCATTCTTGTAGATCTGTGTCAGATGAATATACTGGTCTTATGAGTGAAGACTTTGTCAAATGATGAAGTAGTGAAGTTCATTTTTTATTCAAATATTTCAAATAGTATACCAGGGAAGACAGTCTCTCTTTAAAATTTATTTGCTCCCTTTGGAAAGTTTAGTTGGAATTCAAAGACTAGACACATCTTCTGCTGAAAGAGGGCTTAAAAAAGGGTTTTTTAAATTACATTTCATGGTTAATTTTTCTTTAATGAACACAACTGAAGAAAAATTAGGTCTTAGTTGTTCTTAAAATATGCCACTGTAATACACTACTGCTAAATAATGCCAAGTTTCTGAGCTGCCAAGTGGTCTTTGTACTCATGGCTACATGGAAAAAAACTTGATTTCATGCCATACAATGACATATAAATAGGAAGGCCTGTTTCCTTGGAGGATATAATTTTCTTTTAACTTGAGAGAACATTTTATCATCACAATATAACAAATAACTCTAAATGTTATCTTGCACTTCACGTCTGTTTCTTTGGTTTTCTCTTCTGTCTTTTTTTGATGAATATGTTCTCTAGGGCTTATTGTGTCTATGAATCCCATTTATGCATCATAAAAATTGCTGCTAGATTTAATTTTGATTGTACAGCTGTTTTCAGTCTTTACTTCAGTTTCCTTTGATTGATTCATTCCTTTTCTTTATTTGGTGCCTTGCCACAAGCCAGATATTTCTGTAACCTATATAAAAAAAAGTACTAGTATATGATTAGGATGTGGTCTTGTTTCACCCTTTCATATAATCACATAGTCTACACACATTGTTAATTTAAATGAGGATTTCCAAGTGGTTATAACTGTATATTTTCTTGTCGTTCCATTCCTTCTACACCTCAACAACTCTTACTTCACACATTCTAAGAAAGATATTTTCTGATGAGTTATAAATGATTGCTTATCAACTTCTGAGCATCTGGCCTTCTTAACCTTCTTAGTAGTCATTTCAGACAATTCTTTTTCTCCAAATCCTTAATTTAATTAGAGTTTGGATAGCAATATTTATGAAAGAAAAAATATGTTTTTTAATATGTAATATAATTTATATTCCCTCAGCTACTTCTAAACATTGCCATATTTGAAACAACATTGCTATTCTGAACCCCTGTATTTGACAGCTTTAAAACTTAAGGAGGATTTTCATCACATTTCCCCCAAAGTGTTGACTTTTTGTTGGTGGTGTATTTTTAGTTTTGTTTTGTTTTGTTTTGTTTTCTTATGAGAATGTTCCTTTGTGTTTGAACATACTAGTTTTAAAAATATTTGGAAAGTCAAAGTTTTAATACTGTTGGACTGTTGAAGTCAAATGATCTCTTAACTTTTGTATATGTATTTTTAAACAAAATTAAACAATTTAGTTTTCTCTTACTGAAACCAGATACTGCGGTTTATTTCATCCTGTGATTGTTTATATGAATCATGGTAGCACAAAGTAACATGTCAATAATTTTGTCAGTGAAACATGGTGTATACAGCTCCCAGAGTTTCAAACTTTAATGAAAAAAAAAAAGTCAAGTCCATAGAAATAATACTTTTATTGACAACTGCCACTCCAGATTCAAATTGGTACTTCTAAGGCTTACTAATTATGTGTAAGGTAAAAGTTATGGTCAAGATATTTTGCTCTGAATTCACAGGTGTTATGTCATGTATGTTTTCAAGACAGAAAAATTGATATTCCTGCTGTACAAATGGCTCAAGGAGGAATGACAGTTGGTTTGGGATTTATCTGACCAAATACTGACATCCGTAATACAGATACCTTCATCAGAATTACTCATCTGGTTTCATTCATAGGCAGAAGAAAAAAAAAGACATTTCCTTGGCATGACTATTCTTCTTCTAAATTTGGTAAGATAAAACATGCCCTTTCAGTGCTCCGCATTGTTTATGAAGGGACATGGAGGTAACTAGCTGAGGTATAGCCACGCTGTCCTGTTACTGTCTACTGAGTTGGGAGAGATTACCACTTGGCTACCCATATGTACAGTGTGTTGTTGAAGCCAGATGTGAATATATACTACACTGCATAAATAACACAGAGCTCTATTTTGCTGCTAAAAGTAAAATTTAATTAGATTTTGGGTTTATATTTTATTATATTTACTTGACCTGCTAGGTGTCTTGTCCAATGAAAAAAGCAACCAAACAAACCAAAACAAGGGCAACTCTTCATGACCTTCTTAGACACCTTTTTTAAAATCCTAATTCCTATTATTGTAATTCTCATTCTCTGTTCCTGCTAGGTTATGAAGTTCAGGCTTGGTTTAGCTTGCTAATATAAACTTTGGGAATATCTAAAAAAATTTACATTAAAGCATCCAACACCTTGGTGGAATATTGTTGCTCCAAAAATTTATGTTATGAAAAATAAGTAATGCAGATAAAGCTGATTGTGATGCATGGAATTATGCTCAGGTTGCAATTTTCCCCTTCCATATTTGGTCTGTCTTTTGTCTTTATTTACTTAAATTTTAGTAAGTGACATACATTTATTCTTGACAAAGCTGGAGAACTTTAGCTTTGTAGCTTTGTGATGAAGTAAATTCCACTGGACAGAGGAGATTGCATCTCTGATTCCTTCATGAGCCATCCTTGTAGCAATTTGCTTAGAGGTATTGAAAACAAGCCCATGAAGGATACAGTGAACAAAAACAAAACCTCAGCTTCCCATGGGAAATGTCTTTCTTGTTAGGTCACACAATTAGGCTGTCTCTTGTGCATTAAATTTTTGAATCTTTTCAGCACAGAGCCCCATTTACCACAGAGGGGAAGGAGACTAGTCCTTCTGTAGCCCACTCATAGTTTATCAGTTAGGAGGATATATTATTTCCTGGAAAGGTGCTCCAGTCAGAGGTGATTGTACAAAGGTATGTAGTTCTTACCATTTGCAACCTTTTTGCCCTTCTTCAAGGCAAACCTCAGAATGTAAAAACCTGACTATCTTTGCCTCAGTATTGGATTTGAACAATGTAAAGTAACAGAGCAAAGTTCTACATGAAGACTGTAAGGAGAAATATTTTCTGAGCAGCATTTACATCAGCAGTAAATTCACTGTATGCGATAGGAGTGCAATGAAAAGAAAGTGTTGTGCAATCATATGCACACTACCCTTTTGCAATGGCACGTATTAGCCCAGACAACTTAAAATTAGCATTTACATACTAGATTTCAGTGAGTCTTTTCAACTTTTAAGTTTTTAAATATATTTAAATAGTGCATATATAAATACACTTAGGATACAGGTATGTGGTAGTACACTTAGTATACATGTACGTAGTAGTACGTATACAAATGCTTGAAAACATTTCGGTTTTCCAGTCCTTCTGATCAATCTCTCTTAAAAAAAGCAAGCAACCCCCCCTACCAATACATTCATTTCAAATCTGGCAGTTGTCAGGTGATACAACTGAATTGTGGCCTCACAAATATGTGAAAATTCAGAGGCTTGCTCAACCACTGTATCTATTCTTCCTTTTTAATTCTAGCACTGGTTTTCCTTCTTGATAAGTATGTAAATAAATAACCTACCTTCCTTATCAAGACCTTCCACTATCCTCCCTTGTATATGCATTGCAATCAGAGAAAAAAGATATGAAAGGTAATTTAGCATTATCAGGTATCATTATCAAATTGTGCCCTGGGTTATCTAGGATTATCCTGTTCTGCTGGGGAAAAAACCCTCATTGCTCAGTGTGGGGTTTATTCCATAGTGCCTCAGAATGCTCAGGATAAATAGAAAGAAGAGCATGTTTTTTCACATCATGAGAAGTCTGAAAACTTGGAAAGCCCATGTTCAAGTGCTTATAAGGGTAGCTAGTCCTACTGCTGGACTATTTTAGTTCCTGCAGATGTGCTTCACTTTCCATGCCTGAAGAAAGCTATTTTAATTTCCTTAAAAAGATGGTCAGAGAAAAGAAGATCTTGTAGATCCTTTCATTAGATGATGGAATAAGTCCTCTCTTGGCACCAGAGTGGGAACTAGTGTAATAACACTAATTGTTAGGTAAAACTTCTTCTGATTATGTTCTTTTGGAGTTAAAATCCATATATTTAATGAAACTCACTGTGATTTTATAATACAAATTACAAGAATTATGAAAACAAAAAAGATAGTGACTTGATTTCAATTCCAAAGGCAAAAATAAACAACTTTTCTTAGCAGTTCCAGAACACGCTAGGTGGTGCTGTAATCCCAACAGCAATTCTTCAGTATGCTTTGCTTGTTCTTTCCTCCTGTCAAGGTATAACTTGTTGCAGTTAGAATTTTATAGATTTCCTAATACATTTGAAATGTTATATACTTCCTCTGTATATTAAGATGCTATCACTGATCTTTTCTTTGATAGGAACAATGCTGAATGCTTGTATTTTTCATGTTTTGAATTTTGGTCTAGTGAAATAAAGCCCAACAGATTTTGGTTCTCATTGTACTTAGAACCCAGGTTTTGGACATTGGTTTTCTTTCTGTTGTATATTTCTGGAAAATTCTGGGTGTCATGCCGAAAAACATCTAACCATTACCATTATAACGTGTGCCTGAATCTGTACAGCCACTTTACTAACATCAGTGACAATTAATCACATTGCACATAGTCTGGAGTAGGCATATCAGAACTGTAGGAGAAGGTATCAGATTTAGCTTCCCACTACCATCCATGTTACAGTCCTGTAGCCTTGTAGCACCACATGCAAGGTGTTGACA
Organism: Actenoides lindsayi; assembly: GCA_025331215.1. Lineage (NCBI taxonomy): Eukaryota > Metazoa > Chordata > Aves > Coraciiformes > Alcedinidae > Actenoides > Actenoides lindsayi. Next base: position 3,414 of record WTSP01027389.1, on the reverse strand, counting down.
CTACTAGGAAAATGCCGTGGGTCTTTGTGTTAAGCTAACGGCATGAGCCTCAGGTTTATCAGGTTCTGTCTGTACCTTGTCTCAGTCTTCCTGGAAGTTTGTTTTAGCTTGGTTAGCTGTTACGGCAATTACCTAGTGACAAGAGTACTGTTAATTATTTGTTCTATCTTTTGCTTAGCTTTGTGTAATTTTGTGGTATAGTGCTTACTTGTATGTATATATATTGATAATAGATAACAAAAGCTTAAAAGTTATTCTACGTAGAATGAACTACCTATGACTCTGGAATAAAATGTAGAGGGGACATTCCCTGTCAATGGAAGCCTTTTAAATCACATTAGAGGCCCTTGTTCTATAACCACTCCATATGGTTGGTCACTTGTTACCACAGAAATGCAGCCTTGGAATTGGTCAAAAACAGTGTTAAGGATTGCAAAGAGAGGAGTAGGAGAATCAAATATCTTAAAACATGCTGTAAGTATGACATTTGGTTGTAGTGTGGAATTGTAAAGAGCAATATGTAGAACATGTTAGAAAACACATCCAAATGGTTCTAAACAGACCTTAGAGGGGAGGTAGAAAGCTTCATCACACTCTTAGAGAAGAGAAGCAGTCATCAGCTTCCATTCTAAGCCTTTGTCCTCTCACAAAAGAAGGATGAAGCGACAACAAAAAGAAGGTGTGGATACCAGGAAATCTGTGGACTCAATTTTAACTAGTATTTTGAAAGCTTTTTCTATAATAATGATAATGGTGCTGCTTAGATTTCTCTCCCCGCCCCCCCCCCACCCCCCCAATAAGCAGATCTGGGCTGATAATATTAATTCCTAGGTTAGACTGTTATGATTTGAGATTTACAGATTACAGACTTGTAACTTTTAACATATAAGGTGTTTCTTTAGACCATGTAAACGGCACAAGTTGTAGCTCTATAAACTGATGGGCAGTTTAGATTATAGTCTGAAGGCAACATCTTCAGCATTTGGGCAGTACTGAATTTTACTTCTCTTGGGGATCATCGCATAAGCAGGGGAAAGAAGGTAAAATATTTGGAAGTGGCAGGATGAGAGAAGTAGACTTTGTACATGCTATGTATGTTTTCAGATGATGTAATGTTTAATAACTCTTTCACAGCACATTGTCACTCTTCTGTAATCCAAATGTGAATATTTAAGAAAACATTAGATGGGTACCATTGGCATACCTAATGTGCAACTCCTCTGTTTGTTGTTAGTAAGAAGAGTGAAACCTGAGTACCACTTGTAAAGAAACAAAGTCATTGCAGGGCTGAATGAAATTATCTTGGAAATATTAACCATGCTACTTTTTATATGTATGCCTTTAAAAAATAGTATGCCTTCACAGTGGTCCTATTAACATATCAGTAACAGCTGGAAATACTCTCTAGTCCTTATTGCAGGAGTTGGCCGGGCTCATTGACAGAGTTTTAAACCAGATTCGAAGGGGGAAATGGGAAAAACCAGGCTTGCTGGAGACAAGCCTGGGACATTTGTGGGAAGGTGTTCCGGCTCTACTTCTATCTCAGGGGTCGTAGGGGACAGTGAGCCATGTGAAAGGGAAGATGCAAGGGCTATGAATGAGCCAGGACTCACGGTAGTGCCTGAGAATGATCAAGGAGAGACTAGACCCTTCCCATGCAAAAAGGTGCACCAACTAAAATGCATCTATGCCAATGCACATAGCATGGGCAATAAGCAGGAAGAGCTTGAAGGTATCATCCAGCAGGAAAACTATGATTTAATTGCCCTTACGGAAACATGGTGGGATGAACCCCATGACTTGAGCACTGTGTTGGATGGCTGTAGGCTCTTCAGAAAGGATAGGCACAGAAGGAGAGGTGGTGGTGTGGCTCTGTATGTTAGAGAAGGTCTTGACTGTCTTGAGCATGATGATGGTGATGATAAGGTTCAATGTTTATGGGTAAGGAGGGGGAAGGCTAACAAGACAGATGTCATCTTAGGGGTCTGTTATAGACCACCCAGTCAGGATGAAGAGGTTGATGAAGTGTTCTACAGGTGGATGAATAAGGTCTCAGAATTGCTAGCCCTTGTTCATGTGGGGGACTTCAACTTACCAGATGTCTCTTGGAAATACAATACAGTAGACAGGAAGCAGTCCTGGAGATTCTTGAAGTGTGTGGAAGATAACTTCCTGACACAACTGGTGACCAAGCCAATTAGGGAAGGCTCTCTACTAGACCTGCTATCTGTGAACAGAGAAGGACTAGTGGGACATGTGAAGGTTGGTAGCCATCTTGGGCAAAGAGATCATGAGATGGTGGAGTTTTAAATTCTTAGGGAAGTCAGGAGAGAGGTCAAGAGAACTACCTCCTTGGTCTTCAAGAAGGCAGACTTTGACATGTTTAGGAGATTGGTCGATGGCATCCCTTGAGGGGTAGCCCTCAAGGACAAAGGAGTCCAGGAAGGCTGGACATTCCTCAAGAGGGAAATCCTCAAGGCACGGGAACTACTGTCCCTGTGTACCATAAAATGAGCCAGCACAGTAGAAGACAAGCCTGGCTAAACACAGAGCTTTGGGCAGAACTCAGGGAGAAAAGTAGAGTCTACTGGCTATGGAAAAAGGAGCAGGCAAATCAGAAAGAGCACAAGGTTATTGCAAGGTTATGTACGGAGAAAATTAGAAAGGCTAAAGCTCAGCTAGAACTTAATCTGGCCAGCATCATTAAAGATAATAAAAAGCATTTCTATAAATACATTAACAGTAAAAGAGAAGCTAAGGAGAATCTCTACCCTCTACTGGATGCGGGAGGGAACCTTGTAACCAAGGACAAGGAAAAGGCTGTGCTGCTGAGTGCCCACTTTGCCTCAGTTTTTGTCAGCAATGCCAGTTGCCACCTGAGGGTCCAGCTTCCTGAATTGGAAAAGGGGGATGGGGAGCAGAATGCAGCTCCATGATCCGGGCGGAAATGATCAGTGACCTATTGTGCTGCAGAGATGTGCACAAGTCTATCGACCAGATGGGATCCACCCAAGGGTACTAAAGGAGCTGGTAGAAGTGCTCACCAAGCCACTGTCCAGTATTTATCAACAGTCCTGGCTAATCAGGGAGGTCCCAGTTGACTGGAAGTTAGCAAATGTGATGCCCATCTACAAGAAGGGCCAAAAGGAAGATCCTGGGAACTACAAACCTGTTAGTCTGACCTCAGTGCCAGGGAAGGTTATGGAGCATGTCGTCTTGAGTGCCATCACATGGCACATACAAGACTAGCAGGTGATCAGGCCCAGTCAGCATGGGTTTATGAAAGGCAGGTCCTGCCTGACTAACCTGATCTCCTTCTACAACAAGGTGACCTGCCTAGTGGATGAGGGAAGAGCTGTGGACATTGTCTACCTGGACTTTAGTAAAGCCTTTGACACTGTCTCCCACAGCATT